>RWGZ01001003.1:0-30783 GCA_009725065.1 Utricularia reniformis | reverse complement strand
CATCTTTCTTATTTGTCTCGTTGTTTCGAAGTATGCCGAAAATATAAGCTCAAACTATATCCAAACAAGTGCTGCTTCGGGATCCGAAGTGGAAAATTCTTAGGATATTATGTTTCAGAGAAAGGCATAGAGGTTAACCCTGAGAAGGTGCAAGCTATCATTGATATGCAACCTCCGAGAAACAAAAGAGAATTTCAAAGGCTTACTGGCCGACTAGCCGCGCTGAGCATGTTTATTTCGAAATCCACAGACCGGGCCTTACCTTTTTTCAGAGTGCTAAGAAAAGCAAGCCATATGGATTGGACCGAATAATGCGATCGGGCCTTCTCTGAGCTGAAAACTTATTTAAGCACTCCCACGGTGATGGTAAGTCCAACTTGTGATGAACCTTTGGGGTTATATCTTGCGGTATCCAAAGTTGCCGTCAGCGCAGCTCTGGTAACCATACGAGATGACATTCATAGACCTGTCTATTATGTCAGTCATTCTCTAGTATCTGCTGAAACCAGGTATTCCACATTGGAGAAATTCATGCTAGCTTTGAAGAAAGATGTATCAAAGTTGAAGCATTATTTCGAAGGCCGAACGGTCTATGTTTATACGGATCAGCCTATGAAAATACTCCTTAAACAGAAGGATTTGAATGAGAGATTGGCAAAATGGGCTATCAAACTCAGCGCTATGTATCTGGAATTCCTGCCCCGAATGGCGATCAAATCTCAGGTTCTAGCCGATTTTGTGGTCGAAATGACCCGATCGGCCATTTATCTTAACCAAGAAGATGATCGATTGACGATCCACATAGATGGATCAACCTTCGGGGGAAGAGGAGCGGGCATTATCCTGACAACGGTACAAGGTGCTCTTATTCATTCTGCAGTCAAGTTTTCCTTTGCTGGAACAAATAATGTGGTGGAATATGAGGCAGTATTGTCAGGAATGACATTGGCTCGAAAAATGGGGGTTAGCAGAGTGCGAATGTTCTCAGAATCGAAGTTAGTAGTGGAACATTTCGTAGGGAGATTTGAGACTCACGATCCGATGATGAGGTTGTATTGCGCTAAAGTTCTGGAGCTATCCAAGAAGTTCAATGAGTTCTCTCTGGACCATGTACCACGAGAACAAAACAAGGTTGCCGATGCACTCGCCAGATTGGCTTCGGGCATACCCGACATAGAGCCGAGCACTATTTCGGTCCATGTTCAGGACCGACCTTCGGTCGAGATTCCAGTGACCGAACAGTCTATTGAAGAGATCGGGGCTCTATGTCATGAACTCCAGGGCTTGAATATTGATGCTACTGAATCCCCAGGAGAACCCAATTGGATGGACTCCTTTGTTAAATACCTCTCAAATGAATATCTCCCTAAAGATAAATCTGAGGCCAGGAAAATAGAGGTCCGGGCTAAGAGATTCANCACCCGATTGTCCTCCTGCTTCGGGGGGACGTCTTTTTCATTCATAGCCGCTACTTCTCGCGACTGTTTCTTCGGGTATGAAACCCTATGATCACCTGCGGGCTCAGGAAAATAGAGGTCCGGGCTAAGAGATTTACCTTAGTCGACGGACGCTTGTTTAAAAAGAGTTTTGAGGGCCCGCTTCTGCGATGTTTATCTCCTATTGAGGCCGAAGCTGTCATGATTTATGTTCATGAAGGGATATGCGGCATTCATTCAGGGGCCCGATCTTTATACCACCGCATTATTAGAGCCGAGTATTTTTGGCCAACATTGCTCGCTGATGCTAAGCAGTACACTAAGAGTTGCGACATATGTCAATACCACGCTCCACTCCCGCAATGGCCTGGGGCTCCACTATCGATTACCCCATTGCCTTGTCCGTTTGACAGATGAGGAATTGATATCCTCGGACCTTTTCCTCGATCCATAGGGCAAAGGAAATTTTGTATCGTAGCGGTGGAATACTACTCAAAGTAGATTGAAGCAGAAGCCGTAGCCATCATCTCGGAAAAAGTGGTCAAGCACTTTATCTGGCGAAATATTGTGAGCCGCTTCGGGGTTCCCCGAGCGCTCGTATCTGATAATGAGACTCAGTTCCGCGGAAAGAACTTACGGAATCTATGCACCAAGTTGGGCATCACCCAGCATTTCTCATCAGTGGCTCATCCCCAAACCAACGGACTTACGGAGGTATCTAACAAGGTTATCCTGAAAGGATTGAAAACCAAGTTGGAAGATTTCGGTGGTAAATGTCCTGAACACATCTATGAGGTCCTATGGGCGTACCGAACTACACCTCGCTCAACAACCCAGGTATCACCTTTCTCATTGGTGTATGAGACCGAAGTTGTTAGCCCGGTGGAGGTTGTCATCCGATCACCTCGGATATCTCAATACGATGAGCATATGAACGGTGAAAGGCGATTATTGGACCTCGAGATGGTCGAAGAAAAAAGAGATGCAGTTTATGCACGGATGCGCGCTTATCAGCGAAATATGGAACGGGTCCATAACAAACGAGTCCTCCCAAGGGAATTCTTTGAAGGCGACCTCGTCCTCAGAAGCATTAAGGTGCAGAGGAATGTTGGAAAGCTGGACAGAAATTGGGAGGGAGGTGCGTATAAACTGGAAACATTGGATGGTATAGAGGTCCCCCGAACTTGGAATGTCATGAATTTAAGGTGATACTTCTTATGATTTTTCGATTAATGTGTTTGACTCAATAAAAAACATTCCATTAAACGTAAGTGGCAAACAAGTAAGTACAAGAGTTAACTATTTCTAATAGAATGATGGACCGATCTTGGAGTTGGATAAGCTTAGGACGAATCTGGACTGGTGACCGAAGCTTCTTGTCCGCAAGGTTCCCAAGTTGCAGTGACCGCTCTGACGAGTCAGATGCTTCTGCACTTGCCTAGCCCCATGGATGAGTCGTGATTCTCCCAGAACTCATTACGAACTAAGACATTCCCTCCAACGGCATTCAGTCTTTAGGGATGGCCTTTTGTACCTATGAAATCTGCTACAACGAAAGGAATGATAGTCATCATATCGAAACATAAGATCGGTCCTAACATAAGACGTGTTATGAGCCAAGCTTAGCCAGCAAAACCTAAGGGACTTTAATAGAACCAAGGTTCGGCGAAAGCCCGTAAAAACTCATAATTAACGCAGACTACGCCTATTCAATTAAGTAATGATTCCAAGGACGGAATAAGAGTGACCCATACACCATGTAAAACGACTGATCCAATCAAAATTGACGTAAATAAACTAAATATAACGTCTGGGACCGATGGTTGACACCCTGTAAGTGTCCCCGATCTTATACTTGTTAGTTTATTCTGAAGTTAAGATAAACTACTTCGTTAAGATAAAACTTATTAGTTTATTCCGAAGTTAGTTATATCCGTTCACTCTGGTAATCAAAACAACTAAAGCTGAAGAAAAAGAGAGGAAAATCTTATATTAAACAAAAAAAGAACGGCATATACAAAGTAATAACTAACTAATCTGCCCTTCTTCTTTGTCTTCTGCTTCGAGCTCCTGGGGTTCGGTCCGGTCAGCGAGCCGCCTCAGCTCTTCCTCTTGATCTGCCACCTTCTGGTTAACCGCTTTCTCCATCTCTTCAAAGAGATAGAAGAAAGGGTCTTCTTCCAGCACAGGCTCTTCCAAAGTTGGAATGACCTGAAACTTGTCATCCTTCTCCAGTGGCTCGATCGCCTTCCATCGCTCGTCCGAAGGGGAAAGCCCGAACGTCTGGATAACTTGCTCTCGCATGTTATCCAGATACTTCGCAGTGCAAACCCCATGTATGTTATCCGCTAAAGCGAACAACAACGGGGACTAAGCGAACCCCAGAACTGCTTCCCGAACCGAACCTTCAGACGAAGTGCGGGCCCTCGTCAACTCTTCATCTAAGGCCGCTTTTTCCTCTTGGGCCCGAAGGAGAAGCTCATTCAGCTTATTCCTCTTCTCCTGGGCCCGACCTTGGACTTGGATGATTTCTTCATCTTTGGCCCGCAACTTGGCCTCCAGGTCGTCTATTCGCCCCTGAGCCGTTTTCCCCACCTTCTCCAGCTCAGCGACTTTATCTACTAAGAGGGAGACCTCTGTCCCTGCTCTTAGCAGCTCATTATCCAATCGGTCACGGTCCTCCCGTACCGTGACCAATTCCCCATGCTTGATCTCAACTTGCCTTTTCGCAAGGTCAAGTTGGTCTTGGACTTTCTGGGACACAACGCTATCACCTTGGTATTTCTCAATGGTAATAGCCGTTGTAAAAGTTTTCCTCAACATCTGCAAAAGACCACACATTGTTAAAAATAAAGCTCCGGGCCTCCAAGTTAAGCCAAAGTTACCTTAGATGTGAGGTCGATGAAGCTTTCCATAATTTCTTCCCTAGATACGTCCGCTTGGACGTTATCTGGGTTATGCTCCCTAAAAAGGCGGAAGTCCTTTACAAAGGCACTCCGTTAGGAGGATAACTTCCTCCCTTGCTGAACCTATCCAACAGGTCCAGGGCAACTCCCCAATCGGTTGGTCTTCGGGCCCTGCCCAGGTTCTTTCAAAACGATCCCCTTATTGGGGACCGGAGTGCGGCCCCCCTTCTTCAGCCTCTTCTGCTCCTGCGGGGCTTCTACTTCGGTCACCCTCTTCCCTTTTCCTAAGGGGACCGGCGGCAGGGAGACATTCGGCTTAAGCTGAGGGCCAGGGAGAACCTTCTCCACGGGAACGGCTCCCTGCAGCAACAAAGTAATAGTCTTAGTGATAATGAAAGAGCTGTTACCGATTTGATAGAGGCTGGATAAGCTCAAAGAACGAATCCGAGCCTTTATCACCTCCTCTACAACTCCAAATACCCGAAACGCAGGCCCTTCTCCGCTTGAGGACTGCCAGGTGCAGCGAAGGGTCAACGTGCCCGCGCTGGTTGTTTGGATTGGGGGGTTCCCTGACCCCGAAGGGACCACCGTGCCCCCCGTTGCCGATTCACTTGCTTCGGTGCTGCCCGATGCTACCCTTTGTCCCTTAGAAGGACAGACCGAAGTAGTTGTCATACGTTTAAAACGTGCGCTCGGCATCTCAGTTGAATCTGCAAAACAAATACATAAGGATCAGGAAAGATTAAAACATAAACACTATTTCATACCCGATCCTTCTGATGGATCTGAATCTGAACTAGAAGATAAAACCCCCTTCGGAGCTGGGGCTCCGGTCCTACCCGCAACACCCATCTCTATTAACCTTCTCTCCCGAAGCAGATCTATTAGCTTAAGGCGTGCTTCGGGAGGGGGGAACAACGCAAGTGTGTTTGCGGTGTCCGTGCGGGAGGGGTTGAACTTGCTTCGGTCCAACTGCCCTATGCGTGGGTGAGTTATGTGTGGCCATACTTTCAACAGATCCTCTTTCGGAACTGCCATCCACACATAACAAGCCTCCCACGAATGAAGAGACTCCTCTTTATCTACAATTGCGCACTCTTTGGTGCGCACCGCTATGTAATACAACTTACGACATCCCAACAGACCTTTTCCCTTTAGGGACCCAACCAAGAACAGGTTAAAGAAGTGTTCTAAGGTTGGGGCCCGATTATGTTGGTGACAATAAAAAATGAACGCTACAATATATACGTAACTGCCCGGGAATAACGCAAAAGTGGGGCAGTGGATTTCTTTAAGCACGGCCGCTACAAAAGGATGTAGCGGAAAACGAAACCCGCACTTTAAAGAGGCGTAGCTAACCGGAATAGCAGATTCCGGCACATTCATCTCCGCCGGAAGGAAACAGGGAATGTCTTCCCGTCCCTTCCAATGAGTAATGTGCCGGGATTGAAAACTTAGACCTAAACTCCTCAATGTCCAACTCAGACATAGAAGGATAACGCATTTTATGAGGAGCCATGAAAATATACCTTAGAAAAAGCGAATTGGAAGATGGTTGGACGAAAGAACGATTGAGGGCACAAGAACTTGCTGCGATTTTCTCTTCGCGAAAATGACGATGAGAAGAAACAGTGCCCTAAATCCCTATTTAAATATTAATCCCCCTGCCAATGACGTGCCGCCACGTAATACTGCCCAAGACTGTGACAGTACGGAGCGCACTCATCACGCCTCTTGAACTACCGAATGTGAAGAGGCACGGGTTGGGATATTAATATTTAAAGAATAACGAAAATAAAAGTATAATTTAAATATACGTTATTAGCTCTTAAGCGTGATCGATCCATACACTAAGGCAAACTTCAGTCCCATGGACTCTCACTACTTACAGATACGGTCCCTTGTTCTAATGAATGTGCAAACATCATGTGATCGGCCTTGTATCACCTCTGCGATTGGCAATCAAGCCCGAGGAGCTAGTGATGAGAACTCTAGGACCGGGTACCTTGTGATGGGTAAGACCCAGCAACGATTGAGCCAATTCAAATGGCGAAAATGAATCCCTATAGCCCATTTATATCTCTGATGAAGAGCGGCCCGATGTTCAACTGGAGGACAGAAGCTTACCTTGACAAAATAATGTGTTTTCTGCCAGCTGGCACCTGGGTTCGGTCCGAGCGGTTACAACTCACGTTTACCACGCTTCGGGCCCAATCACGCAGGCCACGCCTCGGTACCAGCCTCGTTTTACATCCCGCGATAACAACCTCTAACAAACCTGTCAGAGGCGGTTACAGAGCGTGATTTACACACGCTATGAANTGAATGAAGATGTGAATTTCTTGAATGATCAAATTTTTGCATACTTCCCTTGAGAAGTCATGACGTATTATTCACACAATTCATTTATTGATAATAATCATAATCTATATACACAAGAATTTTTAATATCTTAGTTGAATATTTGCCACCGCATATCTTAATACTTAAATTTGGAGCACCAATCATGCTATTGAGAAATTTGGATCCTAGAATAACTAAATGCAAACATGTTTATAGAGGATTCACAACAAACTTGATTGAAGCCGAGATCATGCACGGAGAATTTCGACATAGTCTGGTATTTATACCAAGAATATCAACGAAAACTGTAGAGGATTCAAAGAACCATTTTAGATTATCAAAAAAAATCTCCGTACGATTTACATTGGCGTTAACTATCAATAAATCTCAATGCATACAATCTCAAATGTAGGAGTGTACTTAAGAGAACATGCGTTTAGTCATGCCCAAATTTATTTGCCTTGTACTAATTTCTTAAAGCAATACAAATTTATTTGTTGTTGATGAGAAAATATATAATCCATAGCCTACACCACACAATTATGCAACATGGATAAATCATAAAATAATGGCTTATAATTGCATTTTCTTGAACTCTACTGTAACTAATCCATATTTGTTTCAAATATATATTTGATCATTGTACTTTTATAGGGTAAATTATATTATGTTAACACAATACACTTCAAACCAATTTAGTTGTCATCAACATATATTTAGATACATTAATCATAAATAAGCACATCATACACTCTAATAAGAAAATACATATATCAAGATTTTGCTTACCATTATGATACCATTATGATAGAACATATAAATTCGATTTTGGAGAAATCTTATAACCATTTTTTGGCTGAGGTTGCAAACTTTTTTTCTACAATATATGCATGTTTAAAAGTTGTAAAATTGTATTTGTTTTGGTATCTAACTTGTTGATGATGAATCACTTTTACAATTTTACTTTATGATAACTCTGAAAAAACCAAATATAAATGAAAAATGACACTTAAATTTTACGTGGAACCCGAGTATCGGGAGTTAACCACATACAAAACCAAGTAATATTACTTTTGAATGAATTACAGAATAAAACAATCAAGAAGACCCCGGTTATTGAATCGCTCTCACTATATGTTATTTGACAAGGTAAAAGTGTATTTATAACTGAGACCCTATCCCACGCTTGCCATGTTGGGCACCTTAGGTTGTGCTCCTTATTGTTTGTTGAACGTTCGGTAGTGGATGACTTCTTCATGTGTAGACGACTAACGATTGGTCATGTCATCGCCACTTTCTTTGCTTTTCGGCTAAATGTTTACCAAACGTCATATTGCTAATACCAACTGAAAAAGAGTCGATCACTCACTTCTGGAGATTACTTGCTGGTGGACACATTGTCGACCGATGTTCGATAAAAACAATATAATCTTCTAGTAGTACTCAATCAATGTTGTGTCTTTCTAATCTATTCCAAACCAATTTGTTTGCAAAAAAATTGATGCTTGATGGGTGAGCATATTAGCAAGATTCTCCTCTGTATGTATCTTCTTCATCGAAAATACTTTCTACCCTGAGCATCTGTTATCCAGTGGAACTTAACATCCACATGCTATGTTCGAAAATTGAATGATAGATTTTTCGTAAGTTCAAAAGTATTCTGACTATCACAATGTATGGTTGGTTTGAGATCAAACTCGATCTCTGAAAGTAGTCTTTTTAACCATATCAAATCCTTCTAAGCTTCACTAATTTCAATGTACTCGGCTTCAGTAGTTGACAACGCAACACACTTTTGAAATCGAGCTCCAAAAGAGACATCAGCTCCTCTTATCATGGACACAAACCCGAAGGTGGAATTCCTTGAATCCAAAGCCATTGCATAGTCAACACATAAACCTTCAAGTTTCAAACTTTTCCCATCTAAGTACTTCAAATCGTTTCATTTGGTTCCTTTTAAATACCTCAAAAGTCACTTCACTGTTTTCCAATGATCTGTCCCAATGTTTAATATATATATGTTTAGCACACCTACGGAGAAGGCAATATAAGGTTTTGTGCAAAATATCAAGTATATCAGGTTACTGACCAATGATGTATAAGACACGGACTATAACCCGGGTCCTTACATTCACCCCTCCTTATGGACTCAGCGTCCTCGCTGAGGTTTGCCCCAACACACCGACTATAACCCGGGTCCTGCTCCGATACCAAATGTAACGACCGTCTTTCCGCTTGCACGATATTGTCCGCTTTGGACTAGGCTAACCCTAATAACACCCAGCCAGTTCTCACGGTTTTACTTTTTCCCTAGCCCCCACACTTCCCAGTGGGTCACCCATCCCTGAATTGCTCCAGGGTGAACACGCTTAACTTTCCAATTCTAACGTTCCGCTTGCCACTTTGCTAGGGAAAATGTCTCGTGCAATGAAGAACTATACTTAATATCTAATCGTTCCCCGTCTATAGCCGATGTAGGGATTCGCCTAAGGTACCCTCTCTCTCGCACTCCCGAGGGATCCTTACATTCACCCCTCCTTATGGACTCAGTGTCCTCGCTGAGCTTTGCCCCAACACACCGGCTATAACCCGGGTCCTGCTCTGATACCAAATGTAACGACCCGCCTTTCCGCTTGCACGATATTGTCCACTTTGGACTATGTTGACCCTAATGACACCCACCTAGTCCTTACAGTTTTACTTTTTCCCTAGCCCCCACACTTCCCAATGGGTCACCTATCTCTGAATTGCTCTAGGGTGAGCACGCTTAACTTTCCAGTTCTAACGTTCCGCTTGCCACTTTGCTAGGGAAAAGGTCTCGTGCAATAGAAGACGAATAACTATACTTAATCTCTGATCGTTCCCCATCTATAGCCGATGTATGGATTCACCTAAGGTGCCCTCTCTTTTTCCCTAGCCCCCACACTTCTCAGTGGGTCACCTATCCCTGAATTGCTCTAGGGTGAGCACGCTTAACTTTCCAGTTCTAACTTTTCGCTTGCCACTTTGCTAGGGAAAAGGTCTCGTGCAATGGAAGACGAATAACTATACTTAATCTTTGATCGTTCTCCATCTATAGCCGATGTAGGGATTCACCTAAGGTGCCCTCTCTTTCGCACCCCTGAGGGGTCCTTACATTCACCCCTCCTTATGGACTCAATGTCCTCGTTGAGGTTTGCCCCAACACACCGACTATAACCCGGGTCCGGCTCTAATACCAAATGTAACGACCCGCCTTTCCGCTTGCACGATATTGTCCGCTTTGGACTAGGCTGACTCTAATGACACCCACTTAGTCCTCACGGTTTTACTTTTTCTCTAGCCCCCACACTTCCGAGTGGGTCACCCATCCCTGAATTCCTCCGGGGTGAGCACGCTTAACTTTCCAGTTCTAATGTTTTGCTTGCCACTTTGCTATGGAAAATGTCTCGTGCAATGGAAGACGAATAATTATACTTAATCTCTTATCGTTCCCCATCTATAGCTGATGTAGGGATTCGCCGAAGGTGCCCTCTCTTTCGCACCCTCGAGGGGTCCTTACACGGTCGGCATTTCTTCTTGATTGACTTTGTTATTGGACAAGAACTCTTACTCAATCGGAAATGCATTCCCAACAAGTTAGTGGATACATTTCTTCTTCGGGTGATCGATCACCACGAAATGATAACACGCTCTGGTTTCCCATTCGGTTGTTTCCTTTATGCTATCCCGATAGGTATGACCCTCGCCCTTATCGATAGATAGTTTTTTCTTTCTTCTTAATTAAGAAGGCTCCACACCACTACCAATGGGGACAACACTAGTGAAGAATTACTAAGTGCGACAACGAGTTTTTCACAAGTGTCAAGTAGTGTACCTAAGAACAATGCTTGGAGCTAATCGTCCATTTTCAACTCAGCACGTATCACCTTATTTACCAAGTCCTGATACTTATTCATGTACTCGACGATCGGGTTTACTTATGCATACCGAGTTGTCACTAACTTCTTGATCATATCAATCTTGTTCTGCACGTTCTTCCTTTCACAAATGTTCCAAAGTCTCACCACATGTGCAACACGCTCTCGTTTCCCATTCGGTTGTTTCCTTTCTGCTATCCCAATAGGTATGACCCTCGCCTTTATCGATAGATAGTTGTTTCTTTCTTCTTAATTAAGAAGGCTTCACACCACTACCAATGAGGACAACACTAGTGAAGAATTACTAAGTGTGACAACGAGTTTTTCACAAGTGTCAGGTAGTATACCTAAGAACAATGGTTGGAGCTTATCGTCCATTTTCATCTCAGCGCGTATCACCTTATTTACCAAGTCCTGATACTTATTCATGTACTCGACCATCGGGTTTACTTATGCATACTGAGTTGTCACTAACTTCTTGATCGTGTCAATCTTGTTCTGCACGTTCTTCCTTTCACAAATGTTCCAAAGTCTTGACTACATGTGCTTTGGGTTCATCATTTCCCCGATGTGATGAAACGTCGAAAGTTCGACCCAATACCTTATGTATGCTACAACTTTCTTTTCATTAATTGCCATCTATGTCCGTTAATTCCTTCTAGCATGACAACAAATCTTGGCACAACAACAAATCCTCCATCTTCACTTTCAATATGCTATAATTTGAGGAGTTCATCTTTATCATCGGCACCACAGAATCGTACATGTAAGCTCTGATACCACTTGTTGACGATAAATTTAAACAAAACCAAATGTAGAATTGAAAAAAAACACACAAATTTTAAGTGAAATCTGAGTATCGAGAAAAAACGATAGACCAAACCAGATCAATTCACTATCGAATGAATAACGAAATATAACACTCAAGAAGAACTCGATTCTTGAATTGCTCTCACGTTTGCAGTGTCCCACATTCGCCATGTTCGGCATCTCAGTTCGTGCTCCATATTTTTTTATGCACGTTCGGTATTGATGACTTCTTCTTGTGTGGACGAATGACTATTGGACCACAACATCGCCACTTGCTTTGCTCTTCAACTCAATCTTTATCGAATGCCATGTTACTAATACCAACCGTCAAAGAGTCGATCAATCATTTCTAGAGATTACCCGATCGACACATTGTGGACTAGTGTTCCATCCCAACACAATTGTCATAATACCAATACTAATGTCTAAATTCTTTCTTCGTGTTTGGTTAAAAGGGCACACACCAATCAAGAGGCGTATATTACTGGCTCAACTATTCATATTTGTTATTGAAAGTCACATGATCGTTGTTTCTGTCATTTTGGCCAACTATTTTACTTTTAAACCAAATAAGATGCATCTTTAGAGAAACAACATTTTGTTCCAAAAGACAACAATTTTTATTGTTTACTTAGTTTTATGTATGTACATAAAGCAAGTTACTGAATCCGAATCTGTTCTCAACAACAAATACTTTTGTAATCAAACAGTGTAAATGAAGACATACAACTAAAAGTTGAGACTGAATAAAAGCATCATAACCTCTATTTTCCGTTAACTTTTTTTCATCATTCAATGAGGAAACAAGCAATTCATACAGGTTATCGGCACAAACAAAGTTCACTTATGTTATTATATTTTGATGTGCGTGAATTGAAAGGCCAAATATAACCTTGAAATCATCTTGTAGATGCTGAGAACAATTCAAACAGCCCACAGCAGTTCTTCCATGATGCTGCTGGTGTTATTAATGGCTGCATCATGAAAGCATCAAGATTAGTTTATTTTCATGCGCAGTGACGCAAGCAATCTGTAATACCTGATTATATTGATTTTCAGCTAGATGAGAATTTGTTACTGAATGGGAAGTTGCAGTTGTTTCATCACCTTTCTTCTTAGTTTTCATGCATGACCAAACAATGGAATCAGGCTTTCTTGCTTCGCTCACCACAGGTGAATGAGAAATAGCATCAGCTTGTTTTAGATGCTGAGAGTAAGCTGAATGGGTAAGTGAACCAAAAGTTATGTTATCCAATGAAATATTGGATAGAAGCTCTGCTGATTTTCCATGTAAACATTGAAAAAAATTGGTGTTCTTTAACACAGATTTATTCTCTATATCTTCTCTGTTTTCCTCATCTGAAATCTCAATGTTCACAATCTCTTCCCCTCTGCTATTTCTGTTATTTTTTAATACTTTTGCTTCGCCACTCTTACCCAATGGGTTTTTCTGAAAGTAAGAACCGCTGTTCCCTTCATAAAGAATCTCCTCTTGTTCATTATCCACTGCACTCAAGCATGAGAAAACATGAAATAAATAGACATTTTTTTGTACTTTCAGGGAAGCTAACCTTTTGAATAATGAGGTGCAGAAGTCTTATATCGCATTTCCATCTTGTTTTTCCGTGAAGAAGTGAGTTTAGATTTGCTTCTCCTTCGACCCATCAACGGCAAGAGCAAATTGTGAATCCTTCACTGTATATAGAGGCTAGAGAGGAGATGGAGAAGCAAGAGGATTGAATGCTGCAGCGGCAACTCCAAAAGCATGATGAACTGAAGCGGCACAGAGTAAGTTCAGTGGCGTACTGCTAGATACGGCGGTGTCTAGGTACAATGTACTTTCATGACGGTATGAATTCTGTGATATAACAACAGCGCCTTTAAACGTTTCATTTATTTCTTTCACCATTTAACAAAAAAACATGGTTTTCAAAGAATAAATTCACACGACCCCTCCGTGTATGGGATACCAAACGGTAGAGTTTCTCAAATAAGGGTCCTTGGAATAGGATTTATATTGATGTAACCGGGTTGGATCAATACAAATATATTTACTATATAAAATATTTTTAAAAGTTAGTATTAATTCCTTAGATTTTTATTTTTAATAATAGATTAAAAATTTATAATTAATAAAAATAATAAAATATGTATTGTAATAAATTTTAAATATGGCTTAAATTGGAAGTTTTGGATTGAAAATCTCCCAGAAAGAAATTTTCTATAATATCATTATCAAGTTGTATTAATTCAAAATTACCATTAACTTTTTACTTTATTATTTGAGAAAATACCTACAAAAATCACAATTATTTACCATCAAAACTATTTAATCACATATTTTGATACTTCATATATGTCACATATAGTAATTAATGTTTATTATTTTGGTAATTTCTCATTAAATATTGACTAACAAGATTTTTCGATAGGTTTTGCGACCAACAAGTACCAATCCTCATAAGAAATTAATTTTTCTATATAAAAATGGAGGTGGATGTCTCATCCGATCGGTGGATTTTTATGAATCGAGCTAACATCTAGAAGATTTTTTTCCAATTTCTTAATAATTGTGAGGCGACACTAAGATTGCTCAACTTTTGTTGGTTCGATCTTCGATAGAAACGACGAGAACACTATTCGCATCAATCTCATCCACGTAAATTTGATATGTTTTGCACATTTGCAGATTTATTTGTTAAAAATAATGATAATTTAATTAGCTATGACATATTTGACGCAAATATATAAATAAATATAACTTATTTAACAACGAGTAATAAGTATTGATGAGATCGCCGGGTTTTCGAACCACAACAAGTATAATTGAAACAATTTTATTTCAATACATCTATAATGAAAAGTAAATATGACCCGTTATTTTTATTACACTAACATGAGTTTTGTCAATTAAATATAAGTTAAAACAAATATAATGAAAAAATAAGATTCAGACAATTATGATTTTTAGAAGAATTTTACCTTTATTTTGTGCTTCTATAAATATAAATCATATATAAACTATAACTTTTAAAATGATGGTATATTTTACCCACGTATAGCTGGGTAAAAACTCATCAAACTCTACCCAAATTCCAGCACCTGATAATGGAAGAAGCAAAGATTGATGGACAACACCAAAATTTGTATGATGGTAACTACAAAAATGACGACTGCTCTACTTTGATACTGAAAACTCCTTTCTTTCTTACAAATCAACATATTCTTCCCTACAAATCTACATAATGATCTCCTCCGTCGGCTTAGATTCCCTTGAGGAAGAATTCTCTCCTTCAGAATTGGCTCCATACACGTTTATAAATAGGCAAATACATCCCTATTTATAATAGATTATAATAGGGTTCAGATAATAAAAACGTTTTCACGACATTTCATAATATAAATAAAAGGAAACTAATATTTCTTTTTCTCATTTTTGTCCTTTAGGGCTTGTAGCTACTGGTGTAGCGATTTGCTCCATCACTCCCCTTGCTATAGAAGCGTTGATGCTCTCAAAATCTTGCACATCAATGAGTTCAATTTCTTCCCAAGGCTCTTGGTACATGAAGACAATTTTGCCAAGGCTCTTGGTAAAGATGTCTGCATATTGTTCTTGCGATTTAACATAGCATAGACTGATTTCTTTATTTGTTACAGCTTCTCGAATAACATGAAATTTCACTTTAATATGATTTGCCTTGCTGAAATATGTTGGGTCCTTTGTAATTGAGATCACAGCTTGATTATCCAGATACAATGAGGTTGACTTGTGTTGCTTGAAACCGATGTCTTCGAGGATCTGCATTAACCAAATATTGTGATTTGAGGCATATGAAACGGTAGATTGAGCTATAACTTCTTGTTTTTTTATGCACCAGGAGAAAAGGCATTTCTTAAGATAGAATATGTATCAGGATGTACTCCTAGCATCTTCAAAGCTGGAATAATCACTATCAACATAGGCTTTTAAAGATATTTTACCACTATCACCCGCATAGGGTAAGAAAAGACCATGAGTTAGTGTTCCCTTCACATATCTCAATACACGCTTTGCAAGTGTAATATGACTAACCTTTGGCATGTGCATATACAGTGACAGTATAATCACAATATATCAGAATGTGTATTGAAGAGATAAAGGAGGCTGCCAATCATGTTGCTTAATAAAGTTGCATCAATATCATTTTCTTCTTCAAATGAGGTAATTTTTGCCTTGTAATCCATGGGATTCTTCACTACATTTGCTTCCAGCATCCTAAGTTTTTCCAACATTTCAATACAATATCTTTATTGTGATACAAAGAATCTCACATTTGCATGTTGAATGATTTCCATGCCAAGAAAATAATGTATCTCTCCAAGATCGGACATCTCTAGCAATTTAGTTATGTTCTTTTTGAACTCATCAATGTGAATCTGTTTGTTCGAAGTGATCAATAAGTCATCAGCATACAAAGATACAATTAACGTATCTTTGCCTTCAAGTTTTTCGATGAAAACCGAGTGATCATCCACTGATTTTTTGAAACCCAGACATGATATGATACCATTTATGTGTTCATTCAATGCTCTTGGTACATGTTTGACGCCATATAAAGCTTTTTTTAGTCGGTACACTTTGTGTTCATTTCCTAGTACCATAAAACTATCAGGTTGATCCACATACACTTCTCTTCTTCAAGAATACCATGTAAGAACGCAGTCTTGACATCCATATGGTGAACTTTCCATCCCATGTTGGCTGCTATAGAAAGTAATAATTTTATAGAATCCAATCTAGCGACTGGGGCAAAAACATCATTATAGTTAATACCTTTGACATGTGAATATCCTTTTGCTACCAGTTGTGCCTTTTATTTATTTACACTTCTATCTGGATTCAATTTAGTCTTGTATATCCGTTTGACACCAACTACATCCTTGTCTTTTGGTTTATTCACCAATTCTCATGTTTTGTTTTCCTCAATTGATTTTATTTCTTCTTCCATTCCAGTTCTCCATTTCCCATTAGTCGTGGCTTCTGAAAATGATTTCGGGTTAGAGATTCCAACACAAGAATCAGCCATATACTCATAAACAGGTAAGGTTTGATCATATATGTTTGATAAATTCCTAAAACGAGTAGGGGCCTCATCAGATGAATAATCTGCCGAATTCTGGTGAGCAATGCCCTCACTACTCTCATGTATCATGGATTTTTCAGTTTCAACATCTTCAACATGTTTTGTTTTTAACCTATTCCTATTAATCGTCTAACTAATCTAAACTAGTTTGTTGTAAAGCAAAAAAAATACACATAGATTTAAAGTGGTATCCGATCACGTTATCTTTACTAAGATACGATCGTTTCGGAAATCCACTATCCAAATCCCTGTAATATTTTATTGAATACTTCAGTTGAAATGTTCACACAAGAACACAAAAACAACTAAGAAAGAAATACAAATAAAGCACATGAATTAAAAGCAGGAGTTTAAAGTTAGAAATTGCTCAGTAATTTCGTTCCAACACTTAGTTTGTTCCATAATCGTATTTTGTTCCATATAAAGGTATGAGTTTCTTAATCCTTAAGAACTCATAGAAGCAGCCTGCAACTCACTAAACAATTATTAGTAAAACAACCAATCTTTAACAGTAATTGGTATAATATATTAAATGTTAAAGCCGAGAACTTAGATCTTGGCCAACGGTTTTCCAGAAACTCTGATATGAACGATCTGGTTTGAAAACACTTGTATTGTACCAAGAACCTGAGAGATCCATAGATATTCTCAATGTTATCGACAATAACAGAGAGTAATCATTATCAGTAAACACTTAGAGCCAAGACTTATGCAAGAAGTGTGAAACGTTAACAATAACCTTACACGGAGATAACAAGGCTAACCAGTGTTCAAAAGGCTATGCATGGCTAGATCATAAACTCAGTAACGATCTCAAAACTAAAGCATAAACGCAGTAAAGATCTCAAGACTCGAGCATAAACGTAGTAAAGAACTTAAGTCTAAAGCATGCAAGCACGCAGCGAAAGAAGAATCTAGAAACCCTAGCGGTAAGCGATAAAAATGAACTGTCATTCGAAACAGCACCGTTGCCCATTTATATACTGACGGGCTTAGGTCAGTTAGTGGCCCAACATAATATGAGGCCCAAAATCAAATGATAAGCCCAATCACTTTGTATACACAAGTCCCAGTTGTAGGTCCAAAGGCACATTATAATTTACCAAAAGATCAGTTACAACACTCTCCCCCTTGATATTTGTATATCGTACTCCAATCCTGTAACACCCGAGATTTGCTCCTCAAGAGTTTTGATCTCACTCACACTTAAGAGGGCGGTGAACTCCCCCTTAATTCGAAAAGGGATAATAAGATAGGGATGAACAATCAAAAGACATGTCTAATTCCAAGTAGAGATTTCTCCCCATGAGTCCAGATGCGTAAGCTCCTCGAATGGGAGTACGCCAAGCCTCGTGAATAAAGGCGGTTAGTACTAAAATGAACATATGAAACTGAAGATATACATCACACAAGAAGCTGGCAGCCATCCAGTTACGTTATTTAGTACACCAATTTACACAAAGAAGTAACATAATGGCAATGTTCACACAGTGGCAAAAGACTGTTCGTTTATACAGTAACATACCACCTTCAACACAGTTCAGTAGCACAAGCAATGTTAACAACATGTAATCGCAAGCATAGATGAGAACAAACAAACGCAAAAATTAAGGACACAACATCATGCAAAGACACATTCTCAATTGTACAAATTAGTAACATGGAGTATCGTAATACTTTAGCAATATTATCTCAAAGTTAATATTAGATATGAAGTTTATGGGCAAAGCATTAAACCTAGAGCATTTCGTAACACCACAAACTGAGCAAATTCAAATGGTTTAGTGAATATATATGCAATCTGATCATAAGAGAGATTAAAATTCACACATATTGTTTTGTTTTCAACTAATTCCCTAACAAAATGATGTTTAATTTCAATATGTTTACTCCTAGATTGATAGACTTGATTTTTTACAAGATTTATAGTAGTAGTGTTATCACAATACATTGGAACAATATTAATTAAAATAGAATAATAAGAGAATTGTGATTTCATTCATAAGATTTGAGTGCAACTACTAGAGAGTGATACATATTCTGCTTCAATAGATGAAAAAGCGACTGTGTTTTGTTTCTTACATAACCAAGACACTAAACATGGTCCAAAAAGACATGCATAATTCCAGGTAGGGATTTCTCCCCCTGAGTCCAGATGCGTAAGCTCCTTGAATGGGAGTACGCCATGCCCCGAGAATAAAGGCGATTAGTACTAAAATGCACATATGCAACTGAAGATATACATCACACAAGAAGCAAACATCCATGCAGTAACGTTATTTAGTACACTAGTTTACAAAAAGCAGTAACATAATGACAATGTTCACACAGTGACAAAAGACTGTACGTTCATACAATAACATACCATCTTCAACACTGTTAAGTAGCACAAGCAATGTTAACAACATGTAATCGCAACCATAGATGAGAACAAACAAACGCAAAAATTAAGGACACAACATCATGCAAAGACACATTCTCAATTGTACAAATTAGTAACATGGAGTATCATAATACATCAGCAATATCAACTACTAGAGAGTGATACATATTCTGCTTCAGTCGATGAAAGAGCGACTGCATTTTGTTTATTACATATTCAAGACACTAAACATGATCCAAAAAAATTACAGGAACCACTTGTACTTTTTCTATCAAGCTTACATCCATCATAATTCGCATCACAGTAAACATTAACATTTAGTCATCAAATTTGGGATAAAACAGTCTCATATTAAGAGTTACATGTAGATATCGAAATATTCTCTTCACAGCTTTTAAATATGAAATTTTCGGATTGGACTGAAATCTAGCACATATGCATACATCAAACATAATATCAGGTCTTGACGATGTTACATAAAGAAGAGAACCTATCATGATTTTATAAAGTGTCTCACTTACACATTCTTCATTTACATCTAACATCAAAATTTGATGGGTTTGCATAGGTGTTTTCATTGATTTTGCATTATAAATTTCATATTTATTGAGAAGTTCCTTCACATACTTAGATTGCAAAGTGAAAATTCCCGTTTCAGTTTGTTTAATTGGCATTCCAAGACAAAAAGATAATTCACCCATCATGCTCATCTCAAATTCTTTAAACATAAGCCTACAAAATTTAGTATTTAAATCAGAATTAGTACTACCATATATAATATCCTCCACATAAACTTGAACAAGTATTAAGTCATCTTTAACACACTTTATAAACAAGGTTTTGTCTACATACCCTTTCCTATATCTACAAGATATTAAAAATGAACTTGGTCTTTCATACCAAGCTCTAGGGCTTGTTTAAGATCATATAATGTTTTATCTAGTTTGAACACATGATCAAGTTTGCACGGATCAATAAAACCAACAAGTTGTTTAACAAAAATATTTTTAGTTATAACCCCATTTAAAAACGCAGTTTTGGCATCCATTTGAATCAACTTGAACACTTTAAAAGCTGAAAATGCAAGTAGCATACGAATTGATTCCATTCTAGCCACCGGTACAAATGTTTCACTGTAATCTATTCTTTCTTCTTGATTATAACCTTGTGCTACCAATCTAGCTTTATTCTTAACTATATTTCCATGCTCATCTAGCTTATTCTTAAGTATCCATTTTATTCCAATTATGGTTTGATTATTCTTAAATTGTGGCAGTTAATCTTGCATAGCATTAATCCAATTAGAATCACAATGAGCATTTTTGACACATATAAATTAAGTCAATGAAATAAACGCATGTAATTCACAAGAAGCATTAAAAGATCTACACGTACGAATAGATTCATTCACATCACCTAGAATATTTGATTTATCAAAACATTTTATGCATATTTGGAATATAAGCAGGTTTAGTTGTACACTCCGGTTCTGCATATGGTAATTGTTAGGAAATTTCAGCCAAGTTTTCAAAAACACGTTCTTTCATATTTAATATACATGGTTCTTCATTTTCAGATACTATACTGTTTTCTTCAATTGGTTCAATTTCTAGATTTTTATGTGTTTCATCAAAAAACTTAACATGAATTGATTCAATTACTTGTTTTTGTTCTTTTAAAAGAATTCTAAAAGCTTTTCTACTAGAGGAGTATTCTACAAACACTCATTCCTTTCTTTTACTATCAAATTTTCCTAGGTTATTCTTATTATTTTTATGAACAAAGCACTTACACCCAAATACATAAAAGTATGCTACATTCGGGTTTTTATTGAAAAATAATTCATATCGTGTTTTCTTAAGTATAGCTCTAATAGTGACTTTATTAATTACATGACAGGCTGAATTTAAGGTTTCTGCCCAAAGATACTTAGGAGAATTGTTTTCAATTAGCATTGACCTAGTCATTTCCTGAAGTGTTCTATTTTTTCGTTCGACTACTCCATTTTTTTCGAGAGTTCAAGCACATGTAAAGTTAAGCTCAATTACGATGTTTTGACACAATTCTGAAAAACCTGAATTATTGAATTCACCTCCACTATCACTTCTTAAAAACTTAATTTTAAGGTGCATTTTATTTTCGCATTCATTTTTGAAATTTTTAAACTATGATAAAGTTTCAGATTTAAGTCTTAGAAAGAAAACCCAAGTATACCTAGAATAATCATCTACAATTACAAAACACCAACTTTTTCCTCTTATACTAGACGGTTTTATTTCCCCAAATAAATCCATGTGTAGTAGTTCCAATTTTCTAGATGAGTTTATTCCATTAATTTTCTTAAAATTGGCTCTAGTTTGCTTAGACTTAACACATACCTCACAATTAAACTTAATTTTACTAAAGGTTTTCTAGACCCCTAATTAGTTTAAGCTTTTGTAATTTTGAAATTAAATCTAAACTAGCATGTCCAAGTTTTCTAATGCCACTCAAGTGCAGAATCACATTGGGAAATTAGGCATGCTTCAATACTGTGAACTCTATTTAACACATAGACATTTTTTACTCTGCATGCTTTAAAGATTAATTTATCATGCATGTAAACATAACACACATTTTTGCAAAAAGAAACATTATATTTAGAATCACATAGTTGACTAACACTAATCAAGTTGTCAACATGTAAAATATTAGAAATATTGAAAGAACCGTATTTAAAAGTTCTCGTACCTACTACCTTACTGTTAGAGTTGTTCCCATAGGTAACTCTACCCCCTCTAGAACTCTTATAATCAATTATCAAGTCTTTATTTCCCGTCAAATGGCGAGAACATCTGCTATCGAGGATCCATGCCTGCAATTTTAGGCATCCAATTCTGATTAACATTATAGAATCTAAGGTGTTCATGCTTCCTACTATAAGCAATTAATTTGTTAATCAGCATATTAACAGATATAGACTTCTCATTTTTTAGTCTTACAGTTACAGGCAAGCAAATAACAGTTCGGTTTAACAACTTAGGTTTGTTTTCTCTACTAGGAGCATGCCACTTATTTTGTCTAGGTTCAGAATTAAAACCTATACCATGCCTAACAGAGTTATGAGGAACATCAAGATAAACACATTGATCATGTTTTATAGGGCGATCAGATTCAGTTTCTACACTATAAGAAGAAGAAGCTTTTAAAAATTTAGTCTCAACTATTTTACATTTATCAATCAGAGTATCAAAGTTTAGCACATTTGAAGGTTTAGAATTGACAACAGTCAATGAACAATCAAAGCATTCAGGAGTAGTTGATTTTATAAAACACATAGTTGGTTTATTTGGAGAATTTTCAGTTAAGTTACTAAAACCTATACCAATCTTATCAAAAAAATTCTTTTGAACACTTAAATTTTATTTAGACACTGGGTGCTAGGGTTATTTTCTATATTCAATTTCTGAAAATTTTCATTTTTTTCTTTTATCAAGATTTCATATTTCTCTTCTAATTATGAGTATTTTTTAACCAGTATTGCAAAGTCAATAAGTAGATCATTGTATTCTTCAGAATTATTTGAATGACCTCACTAACAGATTCAATCTAATCTATGCCAACTAGGGCTATATTCTCTTAAGTAAGAGAAGTATACCCACAGTTGTTGGATTCACTTGATGAAGACAATTCTTCATCAGGGAGAGCTTGCAGTATTAAGGTTTTCTTTTCTTTTTCCTTTCTCAAAGATGGACAATTAGACTTCAGATGACCTAGTTTTTTACAGTTAAAACAGATAATATTTTTTAGTTTTTCATTATTAGTTTTAAAATTTTTCTTAGCTTTTAAAAGTTTTTGAATTTTCTAGCTAATAGGACAATTTCTTTGTCTTAATCGCATTCTGAGTCAGACAAAGATGTTTTCTCCGAGTTTTCCGAGGTGTTAGAGTTAGATGGAGCAGACTTCTTAGACTTAGTTGATTTTATAGGATGTTTGCTAATGATAGAGTCCACTGTTTTTAAAGTAAGAGAAGAAGACATTTCAACTAGTTGTTGTCTACTCCTAATGTGTAATTCTTTTGTTAAAAGTATACCAAACAATTCATCTACTCTTAAAGTGTCTAAGTCTTTAGTTTGTTCAATGGTAAAAATAGTGGTCCTAAGAATTTCCCATCTTTTGTCTAGACTTCTAAGTACTTTTGAATTTTTTTCTTCATTAGACATTTTATGACCCAACAGTTCCATTTCATTCACCAAAAGAATGAAATGCTGCTGCACGTCAATCATGGACTCATCATTTAACATAGAAAACATTTCAAATTCTTGTTTAAGCATGCTCAACTTAGCTTTCCTAATCCTAGTGGTTCCTTCATATAGGATTTCAAGTTTAGTCCAAGCTTCGTTTGCAGTAGTGCAGCTAGAAATTTTATTATACTTAGATACACTTAAGGCTGAAAGTAAGACACTAGAACACTTAGCATTTAATTCTATCACAGTATCCTTAAGTTCCGTAAACGGTTCTATTTCCATATCAGGCACTAAACCTTGACCATACACGACACATCTCAAAAATTTTAAATATTGTTTAAAAAAGGCAAGCATGTTTGCCTACCAGTAACCAAAATTTTTGCCATTAAATTTGGGTGGTTTATTTAAAAACCAACTAGTTTTATGGGTTACTATCATTAGATACTTCTTCCTTATACTCACCATTCTTAAACACGCTATTCACTTAAAAAGTAACAATTAACAGAGCAAGTAAGATATCGAAGAGTGAGGCAACAATTAACCTAAAGCAATCAGGCAATAGCTAAGCGTACACAAGTTCACAACAATTAAATCATGCAGTTTAGATCTTAACAGAGAGCTCAACAAAGAGATAGGTTATTTAGCAGATACCCGCATATGTACCACTTGTTGTATTTTTCACATATTCCTATTAATCGTCTAACTAATCTAAACTAGTTTGTTGTAAAGCAAAAAAAATACACACAGATTTAAAGTGGTGTCCGATCATGTTATCTTTGCTAAGATACTATCGATTCGGTAATCCACTATCCAACTCCCTGCAATATTTTATTGAATACTACATTTGAAATGTTCACACAAGAACACAGAAACAATTAAGCATGAAATACAAATAAAGCACACGAATTAAAAGCAAGAGTTTAGGGTTAGAAATTGCTCAGTAATTTCATTCCAACTCGCAGTTTGTTCCAGAATAGTATATCTATCAAGATCTCAATTTGAAGGTCTGAGTTTCTTAATCCTTAAGAACTCATAGAAACAGTCTGCAACTCAATAAACAATTATTAGTAAAACAACCAATCTTCAACAGTAATTGGCATGATATACTAAGTGTTAAAGCAACTTAGATCTTGGCCAACGGTTTTCTAGATACTCATATATGAACCGATCTAGTTTGAAAACACTTGTATTGTACCAAGAAGCTGAGAGATCCAAAGATATTCTCAACATTATCGACAATAACAGAGAGTAATCATTATCAGTAAACACTTAGAGCCAAGACTTACTCAAGAAGTGTGAAAACGTTAACAATAACCGTAGACAGAGATAACAAGGCTAAGCAGTATTCAATACTTTATGCACGGCTAGATCATCACTCAGTAACGATCTCAAAACTAAAGCATAAATGCAGTAAAGATCTCAATAATCAAGCATAAACGCAGTAAAGATCTCCATATTCAAGCATAAACGCAGTAAAGATCTCAAGACTCAAGCATAAAAGTAGTAAAGATTTCAAGACTCAAGCATAAACGTAGTAAAGAACTTAAGTCTAAAGCATTAAAGCACACACCGAAAGAAGAATCTAGAAACCCTAGTAGTAAGCGATAAAAATGAACCGTCCTTCGAAATAGCACCGTCGCCCATTTATATACTGACGGGTTTAGGTAAGTTGCTGGCCCAACATAATATGAAGCCCAAAATTAAATGATCAACCCAATCACTTTTTATACACATGGCCCAATTGTAGGTCCAACAACACATTACGATATACCAAAAGATCAGTTACAACACACTCCCCCTTGATATTTGTAGATCGTACTCCAATACTGTAACACCCGAGATTTACTTCTCAAGACATTAAATCTCACTCACACTTAAGAGGACGTTGAACTCCTCCTTAATTCGAAAAGGGATAATAAGGGAGGGATGAACAATCAAAAGACATGCCTAATTCCAGGTAGAGATTTCTCCCCCTATGTCCAGATGCGTAAGCTCCTCGAATGGGAGTACGCCAGGCCCCCGTGAATAAAGACGGTTAGTACTAAAATGCACATAAGCAACTGAAGATATACATCACACAAGAAGCAGACAGTCATGCAGTTACGTTATTTAGTACACCAGTTTACACAAAGATGTAGGTATTGCAAGAAGAACTCCCATCTTGAAAAACATTGTTGGCGACGACCTGATATTCAATGCAGAGGATGCAAGCAATTAGGCCATATATAAAAATATGTCCAATCAATAGACTAAAAGCTTCAAAAGCCGTGACCGAGGAAGAAGAAAACACTCAAATAGAAAGATTATTTGATGTTGTCTCCGACGTATCACCTGAGATTCAATCCATATGGATGATCGATTCAGGTTGCTCACAACACATGGTAAGCAACAAGTATTGTTTCTTGAATCTTGAAAAAGGTTATACGGTAAAAATTAGCCTTGGAGATAGCTCTCAACTCCAAGGAGAAGGAAAATGGAGTGTCCATGTCAATACTCCCTATGGCATCAAAGAGATCGAAAATGTTCAGTGGGTTCAAAAATTGAACATGAATCTCTTAAGCATTGCTCAACTTACAAAGAATGGTTACTCGGCAAAATTCTCAAATGAAAGATACGAAATTTTCGACAAAACTGGGAAATTGATGACGGTTGTGGAGGAAAGTGGAGGAACATTCATTATAAGATGGCATGTAATTGATTCTGCTTCCAAAGTAAAAGAAGAGATTGCTGCTGTGGGAAAGACTATTTTGAATGCTCAAGATTATTAGCATAGAAGTCTGGGGCATGTAAATGAGAATACTTTATTGAACATGAGTAATAGGGATGTGGTAAGAGGCTTACCCAACAACTTATAGCAAAGTAAACATCAATGCAGAATCTATCCAAGAGGAAAACTAAGTCAAATACAATTTCCTTCAAAATCTCAATTCAGAGCATCTGTCAAATTGAAACATATACACAGTGATATATGTGGGCCGTTCAAGGAGGAATCACTTGATGGATCTAGATATTTTCTCATATTTATTGATGATTATACGAGGTATTGCTGGGTATTCTTTCTCAAAATTAAATCTGAAACTTTTGCATGTTTCTTGGAATTTCAGAAAGCCATAGAGCTTGAGACAGATCTTAAAGTTAAGATGTTGCAGTCAAATAATGGAGGCGAATACCGCAACACTAAGTTTGACATGTTCTTTAAAGTCAATGGAATACAACATCAATTGATAGTGCATTCTAATCCACAACAAAATGTAGTCTCGGAACGGAAAAATAGAACACTTGTTGAAATGGCAAGATGTCTACTGTTTGAAAAGGAATTGCCCATGAAATTTTGGGCCGAAGCAGTGGCAACACCGGCACATATACAAAACATACTTCCTACTCGAGTGTTGAAAGATCAAACACCATATGAAATGTGGAAAGGAACCAAACCATTTGTAAGATACTTCAATGTATTTGGGAGTATTGTGTATGTTTATGTGCCAAAAGAAATAAGAGAATCAAAATTGGATACAAGAGCCTTTGAAGGTATTTTTGTAGGATATTGTCAGCACACAAAGGGATACAAAGTAGCAGTTGCAAGAACACTCAAATTTGATGAAAATGATTTTTGGGATTGGGAAAGCATCATCCTAATAGTTGGAAAAGGCTTGAAAGCAAATCTACAACAAAGTTAACTTTTACAAACTTCAAAATTCTTGAAACTGAAAATGAAGATGATTTGGAAGATCTGTAAATTTTTGGTGATCTATATGGCGAAGAAGCATTGGATCAAGCTTATGATAGGGAAACCCCTGAGATGAATACTGAAGGTGAGGAAGAAGAATTTGAATGAGAATTTTTTAATGTTGAAGATGATGATCGAGCAACAAAGATTAGACGAACAAGATCATTGTCAGAAATTGATGAATATGCAAATATGGCTTTGAGTAACTATGAACCACAAACTGTTGAAGAAGCACTTAAAATACCAATGTGGAAAAATGTGATGGAAGAAGAAATTGGGATGATAGAAAAACAAGGGACATGGATGCTCGTTGAAAAACCATTGAATGTCAATATAGTTGGAGTGAAATGGATATTCAAGTTAAAAACAAATCTCGATGGAAGTATTAACAAATACAAGGCAAGATTGGTGGCCAGAGGATTTACTCAAGAATTTGGTATTGATTATCTCGACACTTATGCACCAGTTGCGAGGTTTGATACCATCAGAATGATCATTTCTATTGCAGCTCAGATGGAATGGAAAATAATGCAACTCGATGTGAAATCTGCTTTTTTGAATGGCCAGTTAGAAGAACAGATTTATGTACATCAGCCTCCTCGATTTGTGAATCAAAGACATCCTGGAAAAGTATTGCTTCTCAAGAAGGCTTTTTATGGGCTTAAGCGGGCTCCTCGGGCTTGGTATCTTAAACTTCAATAAGTCCTTATTCAGCTGAAGTTTCAAAAAAGCCACAATGAGGCATCCTTATTTATAAGAAAATCAGAAGGGAGAATTGTGATAATGTCAATCTATGCCAACGACATTATATTAACATGAAATGATGACAATTTTATCTCAAAGGTCAAGAAAGAACTAATCGAGAACTTTGAGATGTCTAATATAGGGATCATGCACCACTTCCTAGGCCTAGAAGTTTTGTTCCTGCAAAGTGGAATTTTTATTTAATAAGGAAAGTTTGGTCTAGGTGAAAGTCATCCAACAGCAACGCCCATGGTCTTAGGCACTCGACTAGAATTAAATGAAGGGAATCAGATTGACACTGCCTTATACAAATCAATGGTCGGGTGTTTGATGTTTCTTACAAATACACGCCCTGATGTATTATATTCAGTGAGTTTCTTGTCACGGTTCATGCATCAACAAAGGAGCTCTCATTGTCTAGCTGGGAAAAGAATTTTGAGATATATAAAAGGGACTTTACATCATGGAATTTTGTATTCTAAGGATAATCAGATCGTGATAAAATATATGTGGATAGTAGTTATGCAACATCGACATGTGTTCATAGCACATCAGGATATATGTTTGGTCTTGGTGGAGGACCTACATGTTGGATGTCCAAAAAACAAAATGTGGTGACTCAGTCGGCTGCTGAATCAGAGTACACAGCTACTGCCTTAGCCGCAAACCAAGCTATATGGATGCGTAAGATTCTTTGTGATCTTGGATTCTAACAGTCAAATCCCTCATTAATTCTGTGTGACTCCAAATCAGCGCTGGCTATGATAAAGGATATGATATTTCACATAAGGACAAAACATATAGGAGTCAAATATCATGCAGTTCGACACTTTGTGCAACAAAGAGAGATCCTTTTCGAATTTTGTCGCTCAACACTTCAAGTTGCCGATAGACTAACAAAATCGATCACTAAGGAAAATTTCTACAAAATGAAAGTTGCCATGAATATTGTAGATGAAATTAGTTTCAGGGAGAGTGTTGAGGGTGAAACTAATTCATCGATACGGCAAGAGGAGGAAGATCAGCAGATTTAAAGTTGGAAAGGAGCAATCCATGGAGTCAATAATTGATTAATCCAATTGAATAAGGAAGAAGACCATAAATCTTCAATTCCATTCAATAAGCTGCATATTAGTTGATTACCTTTCTTATTAGTTTTGAACTCTTTAAATTAATTGTTGTTCATTGTTATTATGTACCGAAGCACATCAAGATTATTCTGAATTTGTTCTTCAGTTTTGTATTCTTCTCTAGTGTGATATATTGTGAAACTTTAGTGTTTCCATTAGTGAGTCTAATCAATTTCTTCAATTTTTCACATTATTAAATTGCACCCAGTTTGGATTCAAATTTATTTTGTTGGCTTATCGTGGCTTTTTCAATAATTTTCTCATATGATAGATCTCCCCCAAGAGCTTGGATTTCATTTACCATCTTCACAGTGTGATCATAATATTCCTGTAAGGTTTCCTTTTCATGCATTCTATTTGCTTCAAAATCTGCCATTTTATTGTGGATGTGCATCTTTCGTATTTGGTCACCTTCTTCATAGAATTCTGTAAGTTTGTCCCATATAGCCTTTGGGGTTTGGCAATCCACGATTTATCGAACATTGTTTCTGACAACGCATCATGTAGTATCGACATGACTTGATATTTGAGTATAACATAGTCTTCATGTGTCTTTTTTCTGCCTCGGTAGAGGTATCCAGTATTGTAGTGTCTTGATAATTTTCAACAACATTCCACAGGTTCTTTGACTTAATATGTGTGGTAATCTTGATAGACCAGGAGAAATAATTGTTCCCCTCCAGAATGGGGACCTTGTGTTAATCTTGTAGCCATTTTCAAAAAAACTGTAAAAAAAATTATAGATTTCCATTTATTCGAATAGTTCCCTTACCGAGAGGCTCATGTTGATTTGTAGGGAAGAATATGTTGATTTATAAGAAAGAATTGAGTTTTCAGTATCAAAGTAGAACAATCGTAATAGAGAAAGATCTCATATTTGCATAAATGAAACATGTCAAATACATCCCTATTTATAATAGGGTTCGGGTAATAAAAGCGTGTTCACGATATTTCATAATATAAATAAAAGGAAACTAATATTTCTCTTTCTCCTTTTTGTCCTTTAGGGCTTGTAGCTACTGCTGTAGCAATTTGCTCCATCACATTCAAGCCTTCTTCTGATCCAATAGAATCGTCAAATTCCACTTTTTCTTATGGAACCCCAAAATAATTTTGGAAATGGAGTATCAAAGTCTCTAGATTTAAATTACGCATTGCATGATACAAAAATTGATGTTCATGATGAACTATGTGTCGTGAGTGACGCGATTCATAATTTGATGATAGCCTAGTGAATATCGGGCCTGATTCACGAGCGAATGATAAAGGTGATGATACAAGATTCCTATCCTTACTCGCTAGTTGTCATCGGCCTTCAAATTCATGACTTTGTCAAAATTGTCTTGTTTCCCTTGAGGTTTATGTTTAGCCTATACAGTTTCGTATTAGACCCTTTCAGCTTTTTGGATCATTGCAAGAATTATATAATTGAGAGAATGAGAAGGATTTGGGTTCTTGCATTTGGGCGTCTTTATTTGGTGTTGTTTGAAAGGGCGGTGCACTGTCTGATATGGTCAACCGGCCGTGGTTATATTTTATATTAAGCAAACATTAATAAATAACTATGTTCGTTCGGCCTCAGAAAACTACGGTGAACTCGCAGTTCATTTAACCCAATAGTTGTCCGAACGTACTTGTGAAATGCACATTTTATCCTTTATAAATTAGGTGGAAGTGAATTTAAAATAAATGTATTTGTGAAAGTGGAAAGTATAATAAAAATATTTGTGTAAATTTTCAATGTGTTCTGCTATTATTCTTTTACTGTTGGTAAAATAACTTATTATATCATGTGCCCCACTTTGATCTTCCTTTAAAAAAACCTAAGCCAGAAGAACATTGTTTCTTTGTTCAGATTCATTGATAAAAGACATCATACGGACGAGATCCGGCGTGAGGAGCAATTCATAGAGTTTGAACTCTTTGTGATCTCACTAACAGACTTGTCTTTGAATCTCAAGGCATTGTAAACCCAGGCACCGGCTACTGCTCCGGTGGTCGGACCAACGAGGTACACCCATAAGCTCTTATATTTGGTTGATGCAATTGCTGGACC
>RWGZ01001002.1:103978-384786 GCA_009725065.1 Utricularia reniformis | reverse complement strand
GAATGAAATTTGTCTTGAGATGGTGTCACATAAGAAATACAGTGGACCTTTTGGATGATCTGGTAACCCCTTGGTTGCTTGAAGGAGTTCTCTTTCTTTTCATCTTTCTACTTTGAGACCTAAAGAAAATTCACAAATTGGCATTTTTATACAATACACCCAAATGAAAATATAGTGACAGATCTCAGATCAGCATGATAAGGAGTTAACTTACTCATCGTGCACATCGATAGTAGGAAGCGGGGTGTCAGCTTCAGGTATCTGCAAGAATGGCCTGATTAATTTGCAGCAAAGTTCAGACCAAAGAACCTAAAAGGCAATGGAATTAACAAGCTAAATGACAAATTGGTATAAGAATCTGACTGGTCTAGAACGCCCTTCATTGAAAACCTCCCATCGTTCACTTTTTAGGTCCAAGTGTTCTTCCTCATCATCATCATATATAATCTGCAAGAAGGCAAGTAATAATCTAGAAAAGTTAATGCCTAAAAAAAGAATTAATGATGGAAAAAACTGGTAATTTTTTATCATCAATCGATTTGCTTCCAGATATTAGAAAAAAGATGTGTTTTGCATGGCTTAGGTTGATAGAGGACACAAATTTAGAAAAAATAAATAAAGCTACGTTAAATAATACCAAAAAATGAGATTATTTTAATAAACCAAACTCAAAAGATAAAAGAAATCCTATTACCTTGTGCGTCTTTGTTTCAGGATCAAAAGATTCAACAGTGCCAGTGTAGAACCTGTAAATGGAAACACGAACATTAGAACCTGCATGCCGATTCGCATTGCTCAAAATCCAGAGTAACTTAAGTCCATATGATTCATATATCTTCATGAAATTGATCATATAGGATTTATATGATCATATAAATATAGATCATATAGCATGAAAATATAGGAAAATATAGGAAAATATAGATCATATAGCATGAAATTGAGCAGCACTTACGTTTTATCCATTGGCCACCAGACCATTATTCTTGTTTTAACCAAATTTTCACCGATATCATCATTTGAGCTCTTGACCTTCTGGCATGAAGCAACATTGCATGCAACTATTCAGTACACAAATCTAAATAAGATTTAAAATTCAAGATAGTATGTTAAGATGGAACTTAACCTTCTTTACTGGAACTGAATCTAAGGGGGAGTCAGCTTCCATTGGCTCAGAAATAGGAGGTTTCAACTTCATTTGAGCTGAATTTTTGGAGAGGGCTTCTCTAGCATTCAATTCTGGCTTCACAGGAACCAATATCTCAGACAACTCTTCTCGTATGAGCTTAGAACTAGGAGATTCTGCCTTTTCTATCTTTTTGGAGAAAACCCTTCCGCTGATGCTCCCTTCATTAATAGAATGAAATATTCGATATAATAAGCATGCAAGCATCTATATGTTATAAAAGAAATTTTCCTGGTTTAGTACCATCAAGGTATGTTCTTTTAGAGCGTACACGTCCAACTTCCCAAGGTTGCTCATAACCTTCTTCTGGTCTAATCAATGAATTTGGTTTTCTGCCCCTTCTCCTTTGCCGTGAGAAACTATCTAAATCTGATTGGGGATTTTCTGCACCATTTCCAGCTTTAGCATCAGGATCAGTGATCATGTTCGTTTCTGAATTTATGTTTTTTGTACTATTTGCTGCCTTAACAGTTGATGCAGATTTACGGCTTTTGAGGTCAACAATATTGCGAGCGCAATTGAATGCCTTCAATGAAGTCTCATGCTGAACATTTAATTCAGGAGAAATCTTGTCTTTCTTGGCCTTGGAGTTTGGATTAGCACAGGACACTGCAACACCAGATGGAGCATCCGCTTTTCCATTTTCGCCCACCACCTGACAAGAAAAGGAATGAGTGAATAATTTGAGTTTTAATGTAAATAAAAAAGGAATAAGTGAATAATGTGTTAACTATATATAGCTTTAAGTACATTGATCAACTTAGTTTATTCATTCAACAAATTTATAGTATGTTGCATGACAAAAGGTAATGGGAAATGCATCAAATTTCTGATTTCCTGTAACGATAAATGTCAATGGAAAATGCCAGTGATTATCTGTTTTCCTTAAGGGAACACTTGTAACCTTACGAAGACAACATATTTACATAATAAAAGTATCTCCAACCTCATTCAACAAAATAATAGTTACAGTGTTATTTAACATGAAACTCTACGATAAATAAATAATTTGAACTGCAATATGCCTAAATAAAGCTGAAAAATATACATAATTTTCTATAGGCAGATAATGAAAATATCAAGTAACATTAACATAACAAAAACATTTCACAAAAGATGCATCAACCTCCATAACGATCCAACGCCAAGAAATAAGGAAAGCAAGTTTGTAATCATGAGAAAGCATAGTCCATAAAGAATTTAGCTGTTTTTGATGGTTTCATTAACAAAAATGAAGAAAATATGCTCTAATCATACTGCCTAATGTTAATTATGCGTATGAGTTAGGTCAGAATTGTAAATTAAATCGCTAAAAACTTAATAAAAAACAGCTCTTTTCATACAGAATACCCTACACGAGAATAAGAAAGAATGTACAGTTTGGTGTAGTAAATTAAACATGGTGAATAAAAAAATAAACATTTAAGCAACAGAAATGTGAGAAAGAACAAACCACATTTTCACCATTGCTCGTATCCTCACACAGAGTTCTTATTACTTCAGCGTAGTCACTAAAGTTCAGGTTCAATTTCTTCCTGGCCACCATAAGATACGGCTTGATCTTTTTTGCACACTTCTTGAAAACTGTTTCACCCAAATTCCAGGATGCGAGTGATGCATTCTGATGAAATTAGAACATGATATTTTTTCATTGAGATGAGGGGGAAAATAAATAATGGAAAAAAGATATTTGTTGAATCTGGACAAAGAAGACAATCATAACCTTGGTACTAATCTTCATACTCTCAATAAGAAGTGTCAGAAGCTCCACGGAGATGTCATCACTATCGTTTATCATCATCACTATAATGGTTTCCATGAATTCCAGCAAATCTTCATTTTTCCTTAACCTTAAGATAATTATAAGCATAAATTTCAAGGAAAAAAAATTCTACAACACAGTAGAACCACTCATTCAGCCGAGGCACTTCACATACATCTTAGAATTAAGTAGATTGCAGGAATGGAGTGATAAAAAATAAACCACCAAAATGAACCCCTAGACTTGCGACTCACTTAATTGTCTCGAAGAAAATTCTGAACATCTCTACAACCATTTCTTCAATCTCCAAGTCCCACATCATAACACATGTCCTAAATTTTGCCATTGTATTTAGAATCCTATGAGCTCTCATAAAGTTAATGTCTGTCCCACGAGGCAATTGCTTGAGCGCAATCATGAACAATTTGAAAATATCCTGTCCATCAAAAAAGGAAGTTCATTTATTATTGTGGTGATATCCTGTAGAAAGGAAATATATAAAGTACTTGTTTTAGCTATAGAATAAAGAGTGTAACCTTCATTACTTCATCAGAATACGAGTATTCAGGTGCTGTGATTCTTGTAAGTTCATTGTGGCAAGAAGCAACTGCAACTTGGATATCTCCATCAGAATGCTTAAAAATCTCTTCAGATATCAAAGCATTCATCATTGGAAGAAGAGATTTTGCTGTGGACTGGGATGGCTCCTGATAAATCCCATATAAAATCATCTCCGCTTTCTGAAAATCAGAAATACTACCAATGAAATTATTTCTATAGGGCGAAAATTAACAAACAAAAACTAAGAGGAAACCACACTTATAAGGAAAAGAATAATAATAAGCGAGTATGCATAAAAGAGCAGAAAAATGTAAAGTAAGGGTTTTTACATGAAGGAGGCCGAGAAGTTCTTCACGTGATGAGGGAAAAGTGAGAAGTGCATTCCCAGTCTCCCAAATCTCATTTTCCGACTCTTCCATCTGACTTTGAATTGAAGAAACCATTCTTCTAAATCACCTAAAAAAATATGAGAAAGCAAAAATAAATAGACGCACACACACACACAGAGGCGCACAAAAAGCCAAAAGACAAACTCAAGAACCCTACCATCATCTGAAGCAGCCCAAAAAAACTTAAATAGGTATAACTGTAACACCCGTATGAGTCACCCAAAAAATATAGTTAAGCAGAGTGAAGCAAACCCAGAAAAGGTAATGCTTATAATGTAAAAAAGCAACGTGGGGGCAAAAGAGGATGCGTCTTTTGCGAAATGCCTTTCATGCAGTGACCCTCATATAAAACCTCCTCCCGGAATTTGTTTCAGAACCTCCTTTCAAGAATCGTGAGTTTCAAATCCGTGAATTCGCCATCTTCCTTGACGGCAGATTTGTTTCTGGGAAAAATCGCATTAATGACTAGTGAAATCCATACTTCACATAATGTACATCGCCAATTATGCAATTACGGGACATTGGGGATGCTTTTGCACTTAACGCAATATTTTTATGACAATAATACCCTTAGGGTTTTTTATAAACAAAATCCCCAATTCTGAATTGTCTTTTTTATCATTTAATGTGACGATTTCTCATTCTTAAAATATAAATTTCATGTCATAATCATCAACCATTTCATCAATGTTTTCCAAAGTAATTATTCACTATCAAATATAAATATTATCTTCAAAATTAAGGAAGAATCATAAATTAAAAAAAGATCAAAATTATATGTCAATTTTTGGTCATATCAAATCGATATGGAACTAAAATTGAAAAAAAAATTAAAACCCGATAAATTAAAGCAGCTAGCACAAACAATCTAATAGCGTTGGAAAAATATGAGTGCGATAAGACCACTAATTTATTGTAAAATGATCGTGGTATAAGTAATCGTGACTTTAAAAACCTGTATTTGAAATCACGGTATATTGATCGTGATTTTATAAAATGATTTTTTATCCTTACTTGTACTTAATTTTGGATTAAATAATAATTTAATAAGGGTAAAAATAAAATTTTACAGAGTGTGTTTTAATGTCAGTTGGAGAAAACCTACTGCCAAGCTATGTCAAACGGACACCGCCACGGTGCCGCATGAACTCGGAGACTTGGATTCGAGGACTCGAATTTGTTAAAGAGTACGACTCGCTAATATTATCAATTATTTTTTAATTAAAATTTAAAATTTAAAAGACGTGTGTGTTTAACATGATTTATAATTAATAATAAATAAAATTATTATTTATCTAATTATATTATACAAAATAATAAATTACGACCATAAATATATATGATAATTAATGTTTAAAACCAGTAAAATACCGAAATAATAGTATATACTATATTATATAACAATAATACCGATATATCGTTAATTTTTTAAACATTAACGAAATTATATTAATATATATAAATATAATAAATTTAAATATAAAAAACGGATTCGTATCCAACAAGTGTCCGAGGAGAGTCGATGTCCGAAAAGAGTACGACTCGAATTCAACGTCCCCGGAGAAAAGTCCGTTTAACATATTTGCCAAGACCACTGTTTTTAGCATTCAAATAAACACAAATTTCATTGATGTTTGATTTGTACCAAATAGAACCACGATACAGTTATATCCCAATATTTTATCGTATACAATATTTTGTTAAAATTAATTTTTCTTATTATGGATTGTTTTCATAATACCTATTATTATTACATATAAATGTAGTAAAGAACTTATAACGTAAAATTAAGCTAAAAAATATATAATTTTTTAAGACAGAACTGTAATTGTTGAAACATTTTAATTATTTTGTCCACTTTCATCACCTAAACCATACAAAATACCACAATACTTGTCTAATGAACCACTAAAGAAATTGTCCTTGAGCTTCCTGAAAGTGCAACAAGTAAGCAAACTATCAGAACCAGCTTGATGACAAACGCCTATTCTCTCAACCTCAAGTAACTCAGCAAGCTTATTCAAACCACCGTGAAGACTATTCGAAAACTTCATCAAATGCTTTATATCGTAAATTACCGGGAAAAATACGTTCATCAACTTAAAGAATCCACTTTGTGTATCTGGTAACTTCTCACATGTCAATAGCTTTAATAGATAACCAAAATCATAACCACTGTGAAATGTTACCCATGAAACATTATCATTTAAAACTATCCCGGATGACATTAGAATCTCACCGAAACGTCTAACGTCGATACCCTTTTCGTTGTTTTGTATGAAATCAATCCCACTTTGGCGAAGTAGTTCGATCGAGTCATTCGCGAATACATCCTCATTTGGATTGAATTCGCGGAAGTTGAATTGCCAAATGCAATGTTTATCTGTTCCACAAGTTGGTAAATTCCCTGAATCATCACAAAATGTAAGTCCCAGTTGAATTAACTTAAGCAGATCAACATTGTCCTTCAATGTCTGATAATGATAGTCACTAGAGTTTTTGAAGTTGCCAACGGGACGAAGAACAACTCCAGGAAACTCTGTGTCCATTGCAATGTAAGAATATTCATCAACAAGTTGACGAATCAGAGCTAATTCTTGTTCTAAGTTCTCTTCCCACACTTCACGGATCTGAATCGAGTCACTTTTCGGCAAAAGGGACATTGCCACACAACAAATCAAACCAATATCCACAAAATGTTTAATTTTCCTTTTCTTGACCATTCAAGGCTCGAAATTATTCGAGCCCTAAATTGGATCCGTTCGATTACCAAGGAGTCTCAAAAATATCTGCAGAAAACAGCACGCATATTCAGAAATTAAGTCGCACAATTTTCAAATAGAATTTTTATAACAAACGAAAAGCAGGCAACAAATCGGATCCATGGATAATCAATGGTATCAATATAGATCCACTCAAAACATTAAATCAAGCACCAAAAAAAGGAAAAACCATGGAGAAAAACCCAGATCTCCCTAAATAATCGCAGATCGAATACTCCCAGAAACCAAAATGATGATTTAACACAAACCCAAACCCAACATCCGTAATCATGAAAAACTAGCAACGGAAACCCACCTGACAATCATAAAGAAATGATCCCAACAAGCATAAACATATAAGGATAGTGTTCTATTAAGGTTTGAACGGCTAGAAATAAAGTTGTATATTCATCTCGGTTGCTGCATTCAAAGGCGGAAAACTCTCCCAATAAGAAGATGAATGAATAATGAAGGTATGAAATTGTAAATACACAACTTTATGGGGTTCTTTTTAAAGTTTTCAAAGTTGTGGTTTGAAAATAATTCATCTTTGTCGGCTAATTCATAGTGGGAACTCGGAAGTCGGAATCTATAACATGAATAGTATTTGCTTCAGTACAAAATGTAATAAAGCTAGACTTTAAAGACATATTAGTTACACTTTTCATTACGCAAATAGTATTACTCAAATTCCATTTTTATAAAAATCCATGTTTTACATAATATACCCATTTCCAATATTATAATATATAGTATATTTTTAAATAATTTTTTTTTTATAATTGTACTCCTACTTGTTTTATTCAATATTTTAAATTTCCGGTATACTGGAAATTTCGATCGTACCGACTTCGGTGGGTATTTTGGCAAAATACCGGACAATACATATTTTTCCGGATCGGGTCGGTTTTTATTTAGAAAAAATTAAATATGAATATTTTCTAATTTAATTCATTTTAATATTCTGGTACATATCCGGTGTACCGATCCAATGAATTTGTTCGGTATATCGGCTGGTACCGGATTTTAAAACATTGGTTTTATTTTTTTAGTTATACCTCATTTAATATATGTTACCAATATGATTATATCATATATTTATGGTACATGACTAATTATTGATCTTTCATATTATATATTGTTGTTTTCGTTTATATTTTTAATAAATTTTTATTATTAATTTGTGTGTCATTAGTGTGTTCTAATAGATACTTTATGATTACTACTTCTATGTAGTACATGTCCAACAACATAATTATCATATCATACCGGTATGATATGATAAATATGGATGGTTATCGCATCATACCGGTATGATACATCCTAAATTTATGCCATTCAAATTTTATCGGACACATAATTTAAATAATGTATATTTTTACAAAAAAATGTGTATGTTCATGATATGATTCTACATGTGTATACATACAATATATCGGTATATTGAGTTCATCTCGTAAACTTATTTTTAAAACATTGAGCGTATTAGACTTCATACATATCCACTGACGCACATTGCAACCATCAATATCACTAGAATTTACTTATAAACAAACTAATTGCGATTTCATTTTCAATTGTCATTTTTTTAATAAAAATGCCACACAAGCGGCGGAAGGTTTTTTTGAGGAAAGAGAGTTTCCTAAGTATATTTCCTCAAATATTTAAAATATTTAATATACTGTTTAGAATAGAAATAAAGTAGAAATTTATAAAATTATAAATTTTAGTTAATATATTAAATTAATTGAGATATTTTTCAAATTAATAATAAATATGATTTTTAGATAATGTCAATAATATTACGATTAGTCAGTACATCGATATTGTCGTTATTATCGATAATATCTAGATATACCGATTGTCTTATTAATATTGATTAGAATCGATATGATACAAAAATTTCAATTTAAAACATTGATAGAAAATATGATGTTTTAAAAAATTGTAAATATAAAAAATGTTAAATATAAGTGTCCGAACATTATTGTAGAGAAAAATTATTTATTAAAATATTGATATTAATATTTAAAATAGTTAAATATGATATATTGAAAGAAGTTTTCGAGCTAAAATGTTTGAAAATAATGAATGATATTATTATCTATTATTGAGATAATTGGTTCATCAAACATTTTTTAATTTAATTTATTTTACTTATAAATCCTAAACTGGGGGTAATCCTAAATTCTGGCCTATTCAATCCTAAATTTCTGAATTCAGCAGAAAAAAAATTTAATTTGGCATATTCATCTCGAATCTAGCACTAACAGCAGGGCAACTACCCAAGTATCCAATACTAAACCCTAAAGAGAAGGAAGAGGGACCTTGTTTTTCATCGATTCAATTGAGGGCGATTGTTCAGAATCTTTCGTAGCACCGATTTCGAAATTCCGATTGAATGCACATCGAAAAAATTTAAACCTATCCCAATTATTATAGGCCCAAGTAGCCGTTACAGTTGGTTGCGTTCCGACGAAGCTAGGGGTGTCGGTGCTCACAGAGCGAAACAGCGCTGAATTCCGCCAAAGAAGAAGGGTCTAGTAATGGATATTTGGGTCTACAACTAGATTATCAAATTTTGTTATTTTCCATAATTAGTTATTAGTATTTATTATTCGAAATTTGGTTTGATACTTATTTTAAATATTTTTTTATTTGTTTGGTATTAGATAAGTGAAAAAATATTCCCTATAATACAGAAATTATTTTTGTGTATATATTTTTATTAAATATAACTATATAATTACATTATAATAATTTTTAAAAAATACAAATATTTCTAATTATACTAAAAAAAGATGAATACTTATAATGTATTATGTACAAATTATGAAATGTATAATTATAATGCAAATGCATAATCAGAATTGATGTAGTTTTCTGAATAAATATGTTAAACATTTTAATGTAAAAAGTGTTCTATAAAAATGTAGAATAATAATTTATTTATAATAGTCAAAAGATAATTATACCACTTATGTTAAATATAAAATAAATCTAAAATAAAATTAGAGAGGTGTTTTACAAATGAACTGGTAGAAGATTCATCACATGCATAAATTAATGCTCGAAAGTCGATCACTACAAGACAAATATATTGTTGGTACATTAATGAATATCATAAATAATTTTTTATATACGTCGTAAGTAATAATTCTACCAAATAAATTACAAAAAATTCCAAAACATCGTAAGTTATCAAATTTTTGCTTCCCAAATAAAAAACCCGAAAACTCAAATTATATTTTAACCTATGTCAAATTTATGATCACTTAATTCTTGATGCAATAACGAAGAATCAAAACAAAAAAAGAAGAATAAAATACGAATAAATCATTTTGATCCGAAATCCGTAAAAAAACATTAATATCATTTCTATGGCAAATAAACGGAATGGGAGAACTCTTTACCAAGGAAGTCATACCGGTCAATACCGTTCGTTCCGGTAATGACTAGTATGAATGATTTTTCCAATATATCGTTGGTATACCGGTTGTTGTGGTTTGAAAACCGGGGGTGTCAACAGTCGACCGGTTCGTTGTAGGACGAACTCGGTTATTATATGTTTGATGTGTGGAGAATGATTATGAATCAAAGGTAAAAAGACGCAAGGATTTTAGAGTGGAAAACCTAGAAAACGAGGAAAAAACCACTTGACTAAGGGCTAAAGAAAATGTCCTTCGTCGGTTCAATCAGCAAATTAATGATCATACAAGAAATGTTTGTTGTTTTGACAACAAAGAGAAGGAGAAGAATAGAAAATAAATCGAAAGAGACTTCTCTATACGAAAGCTCCAAGGAGAAAACGGAAGAAGATCATTTTCTCACATTCTAAGTGTTCTTTTTACACTCCCAATGTGTTGTGTACAGTAGGGTGTCGTTTTGTGCCTGTCCTTTGCGGCTAGGTTGGCTAATGTCAGGCGGAACAGCCGCCGGAAACAGTTTCACATAGCTGCATGGCGCTAGACCTTTCAGCGCTACTAGCTGGCTACTCTCTGTCCACTGGTGGCTCGTACGCCTTCGCCGCACCACGCTTCTGACAAGGCTGTTGAGGGTTGTCGTTGCATGGGATGAACAATAATGGCCCGAAGCAGCGCCTGTAATATGTGGACCGATCGGTCTGGCGCGTGCAAGAAGTTGGGTCCTACACATCGGGACCGATCGCTATAAACGATCTGGATGGGCCCTTCACTCACGTGGGCTGGATTTGGGCCTCCAAGTTCGGCTTACGTTGTTTGAGCTTCCATGGCCAGGCTTGGTCCTGACCCTGTCTGGGGTACCGGGTTCCGGGGATCTCATCACTAGCCCCTCGGACTCTGTCGCCACCGTGGTGGTGATCGAGGTTCGATCAACAGATTAAGATCGTTTGTGCATAAGTGACCAATCGCAACGACGGAAACCTGTACCCGAACTGGTTGTACGGCGTCCTTGGGGACCGATCATGCACTTAGAAATTTCATGATGTGGATTTTCAAATTTGAAATCCNTGTAGAAGTCTTCTCCTCGGTGACAACTGAAGCCCTGGTAGAAAAAACCTGACCACGTTGTGCAAAAGCTCGAGATTTACCGCAGGGTAAATTAGAGCCTGGAACTGGAATTGAAGAATAAGAAAAACTACAGGAAACACGCCTCACTCTGAGGGACACGGGAACTTGGCTTGCAGAAGCTATGCCTATTTCCATGGCGGACGTCCCTAATGGAAGATGAACCAAAGAAAAGGGTTCATTCGAAGCTTTCGATTAGGAAATTTCACTTATCCTCCATCTCAACCTCACCACTCCACGTCATCACATAGAAATCCTTTCAAAAGGTAAATGGGTCCCACACGCCTCCTGCACCAATACATTATCGCCACATCACATTTTATACGCTAACAGTAAAGCGTTTGACTAAAGAGAAGAATGGTTTTAAAAATTAGTGGCATGGAAGCTCATTTTAAACCATCATTTTTATCGGAAAATGTTTAGTTTATTAGGTAATCTTTAATTTTATCCATCCCAAAACTTAATTCTTTTCTTCATACCATTTTTTTCTTTCTACCTAACATCATTCTTGATATTTATAAGTAATTTTTCTCTCAATCTCTAGAACAACATACGAGACACTTATAATTTTTAATTTTTAAAATATTATTATTTTTATGTAAATACAAGTTAATTGTAATGCTATTATTATTGTATAAATTACATTTACATGTTAAATTGATAGTTGTAATTTTTACGAGCATAACGTTGTAAAATTTTGTTTAATTCGGTATTGCATTTTCTAAACGAAAGTGTAATCGATTGTTAAAAAATAAGTAATTTATCGAATAGAACCACTAACCCGGTATTTTAAATATAATATATCGATGACTAGTTGATCCGATTTTTTTAAGTAAAATCACCATTAAAAATCGATTAATCAAACCGATTAAAACATATAAATCGATAACCGATCATTTTTACTTTTGTAACGAACAATCAATATGATCTATTAATTATAAATTTAAATATTTAATATTATTTTAAAATTATAAGTCATTTTTATTTTAAATTTTTGCTTCCACGTTCTAAATATAACGTTGCAAGGTTATAGGAGCACGGATCACCGTAAAAAAAATAATTTTCCGTCTCGCATTAAATGGCCAAAAAATGTCTGGAATTTAATGCTTTAACACACACTAAGATTTCTAACAATATTTTATTTCCATTCAACCCCGTCTTCTCATGGTTTAACATTTTTACATTTGTTGAGAAAAATTTAAACCGGATCAGTTTTATCCCCTGGTCCGATCCGAACCAGCCGAATTGGACAAAATAGGTCCGGTTTTGGAACACACTGGTGAATCCAAAATCTTTATACGAGTACGATTCGAATGTCATATGGTTTGTATCGTTTTAATAAAAAAAGAAAAAAATATATATAGTTTTAGTAATTTATTCATAAATATTTCGTATAAAATATGTTTATAATCATTTTATATATTTAAACAAATGAGAATATCTATGACTGGGATATTTTATTTCAATCACGTATTAATAACATTGGTCTTTTGACTAGTTTTTGTCTAAAACCATAATCCAGATTGCTTTTTTTCCACCTCGGACTGATTTTTTGAATGATTAGTTTTCGGCATGAATATTATCTTACCCGAGTTTCAAAACCATGGTTAATACCTTCGTTTGCATTGTTGGGGTTCAAAAACAACTCCGATTATATGCAAAGCAAAGCTGACGTAAGTTTCAGATCTTGTGTTTTCTTTTGTATAATCTCTTATTCTTTGATTGTTGATTGCAACGACGACGTTTACGTGGAACCGGAGAATCCCAGAGAAAACCACGAGCATCAGGTATACACCTTAATTCTTAATCCACTAAGAGAGATAGGATACAAGAGACACATTAATTTTAGGATACAAGACCAGCTGCCTTGATTGCTCTTTGTGATCCATTTCAGATACAACCCTTATTGCTTCCTTGCAGCCTTGTTTCTCTTGCGATGATAAGAAAGACTCCGTCAGAGTGCCAGGGAGTTAAAACTCCCTCCTCTTGATTTTTTTCTTATCATTGTTGATATCAGAATGCTTCTTAATAATCAGATTCAGTGCGTCTCACCACTTCTATTCCACCTTTCAGGAGTATTTAATTAACCTCCTTTGATTCTGGGCTTACACGTGCAGTCCATTGGACTATCTTCATGCGAGTTGGGCCAGCCCAACCCATTAACATGGGCAGGCCCACGAGTCAACCCAATTGAAAAATTACATGTTGGGTTTACTAAATAAACCTACTACTTGTATTGGTCAATCAGTTGTTAATTACACGTTGGAATGTACCGATTATTTGTTGACCCATTTGGTCAACCCGCGCGTTGGAATAAATACTATATTGCACGATTCGTGAGGGTGCGTGTCTTTCAACACACCGGGTGCATGGTATGCTAATCTTCGGCGGGTGCATGATCATGAAATTTATATTATGGTTGTGATTTTTTCTCGGTTCCATTTTTAAATCTTGAAATTCAATATCACATTTCACATAAATTATTTCTATTTTATTTTATTATCATAACATAAACTTCCCAATGTATCTTTTTATAGAAAACACCTTTTGCGTTATTTAATATTTGAGCTCATCCAATACAAAAATTCACAAACTTAGTGTATATGAAGTCAATAATGAGAATACATAAAAACAATAAATATTATACATTAATTCATTAGTAGATATATATAGATGCTAAAGATATGAATAACATTATATATTCCAAACAAAACAAATAAAACATGTTTTATTATTGTTGTGGTAAAAACCAGGGGTATCAACAGTCGTTCGTTTCGTAAAAAATGAATTATGTTTTGATTTGTTTAGAATGGGGGAAACGATTATGAATAAAAGGGGAAAATGACACAACGATTTTAGAGTGGAAAACCCCTCGGAAAAAGGAAAAAAACCATCTGACTAAAGCTAAAAACGCTTTTACCCGATATATCAATAAAACAGTTCATTCTACAAACAAAATAGGCTTATGAAAATGACTAAGGCAAAATAGAAAGCACAAGGGAGAAAACGAGCAGAGTATAAGTTGATTCACGCATCCAAAAGGTCCTCTTTTAGTATAGAGAAGAAAACGCGTGTGGATCACGCCCTGTAAACGCCTCTGACAAGGTTGTTTTTGTTAGAATATTTATTTTAACTATGTAGACTAAATATTATGTGTTGTCTTCTTAGATATACTATTATGCATGTGGACGCACATGTAAGTATTTGATCATATTTATTGTTATCGTAATAAGGTTAATAGTCTAATTTGGTGATCAATATTATGATATAGACCATAGTCATTTAATATTATAATGTGAGGGTCAATTATTAATGTATGGAATTCCAGATGACTAAATTGCAATTTATTGATGGGTGGATTTGCAATTAGTTCAAACTTTATCTATAAATAGGGGTGTGGTCTCAGCCTGAATAAGAAGCATAACAACACAGTTGCTCCCCATCTGGCCAGCTTCTTACGATCAGGCTGAAGACCATTCTTCCGGTTTCTTGTGTTCTTCAGATTATCATCGCTATGATGAATTCAGGTAATGCTTCCGCTGCACTATCTCCGATACAGAATCTCAATAATTCTATCAATTGGTATCGGAGCCATGATTAGAATTTTGAGATTTTTCTGTAAGATTTTGAGTTATTCCAAAATTTGCATATTTTAATTTCATTTAGTTATGAAAGTAAATTTTGTGGATTTTGGAATCATAAAGTTCTAAAAACAGTTTTGTTTTTAAAAGGGATTTTCAGAATTCATCCGTAAACAATTTTGAGAATTTATTCTTGAAATAAGATGAATTCGGATTTTAGAAAAAGATTTCATCAAGATCAAGAAATCTGTTTTTGGTAAAATTCTTCAAGCCGGAAAATTTTCAGAATATGAAAATTTCAGTTTTGAAAGAATTTGGAAATTAAGTTTGGAAGAACTTTACAGAAGAAAATTTCATATAAAATCTGTAAAGTAAGTAAACCGAAAATCAAACCAGTAAAGATTTTAAATTATGCAAAATCCGAATTTTGCATAAAAGAATCGAATGAGAAGTTCATCTTCATCTACGAATTTCTTTCAGAAGATGAGTTTCTAGGTTGCAAAACTAACTTTTCTGGCCAAAGTCTTCGAATGCATTAATTATGAATTCACATGAATTTGACATGTGTCAAACGCATTTATTGGCCGAATGGTTAGATAACTCAATTATTAAAAGATAATATTAAGTTATAAAATATATTAATTTTTATATGCATTTTGTCTTATGCATATGAATGAGAAGATCAATTATTTATTTATTTTCATTTTGATATTATAAAATCAATTAAATTTTTGATTTTCATTTATTATTTTCGAAAATCATTTATTAAATATATTTAATTGATTTTCATTTAGATATTAGAAAATCATTTATTAAATATATTTAATTGATTTTCATTAGTTCGTAATAAAATATTATTACGATATCAGTGAAATGACATACTCATATTTGAGGTTGCCTTTTTAATTCTATTATGATAAATTAAAACGATACTGTTGCCTAAGTAACCTCTTTCGTTGCGATTTCTCTGTGTTGTTGAATTATTAAGGTGTTAGTGTTTATTATTCTACATGCGGACAATAATTCTATCCAAAGGTAGATTATTGTTTGGCCGTGTTTAGTAATCACATTTAGTGATTAGTGTTGATGATATATCAGTTTATCCATTGCGAGTTTTTAATCCGCCCAAAGGAAGGTTATTAACTTTGCTGGATTTTATTATCTAACTAGATCACTATAAACAGATTAATCATTAGCGAGTTGTAGTACAATCCAAAGATTGATATAACCTGGCCGGATTAATTTGTTATTATGTTATTTTAAGTATTCACTGATTTTTATTGTGAGCTAATTATTTTTCTCTACATTCAGGCAACATGGTTAATGTTGATTACGTGTCTTCATCACTGAGTAGCATTCCGCTGCTTAATGGCACACACTTTAAAATCTGGAAAAACAAAATTATGGTTGTTCTGAGTTGCATGGATCTGGATTACACATTTCGGTGTCCTCAACCACCTTCTCTTTCGGCTGAAAGTTCTATTGATCAAAAACTTTTATACGAGAAGTGGGAAAGGTCAAATCGTGTAAGTCTAACGATCATGAGGAATGCAATTTCAGAATCATTTTTGGACACTATGTCTGAGGAACAAAGCGCTGCAATTTTTCTTGAAACCCTTGAACAACGTTTTCTTAAAAGCGATAAGGCGGAGATAAGTGTTGCTTTACGCAAACTTGTCACTACTAAATATAAGGGTGATGAAAATATAAGGGAGCATGTTATTAGTATGCAGCAGTGGGCGGGAAAACTGAGGGCGCTTAAGATTGAATTGCCGGAAGATTTTCTGGTTCACTTAGTGTTGTTCTCGATTTCTCCTCATTTTGAACAATTTGAAGTGAGCTATAACTGTCAGAAGGATAAATGGACACTTAATGAGCTTATTTCAAAGTTGGCCCAAGAGGAGGAAAGAATGAGAACACACAAGACTGAATATGCTCATTTTGCATCGACCTCAGGCACTAAAAAATGGAAAAAGAAAAATACTGCAAAACCTAATTTACAAAAAAAACATGGTGGCTCTTCTAAGGGGAAGGAAGTCGTAAAGACTACTTCTGCGACGAGACCGAAGGAAACTAAGTGTTACTTTTGTAATGCGGTAAATTCTCATATGAAATCCGACTGTCCTAAATATCATGCATGGCGTGAGAAGAAAGGTCAGTTTTTATCTTATGTCTGTACCCATACGGTTTTAGTTTCTGCAAATAGATCTACTTGGTGGTTGGATTCTGGTGCAACCACTCATGTTAGTGTATCTATGCAGGGCTGCCTAAACTTCCGTCGGCCAATTGAGGGTGAAAGATACCTCTATACGGGGGCTGGTGATCCGGTAGAAGTTGAAGGCATTGGGACATTTCGTTTGTTATTACGTACTGGTTTTTATTTGGATTTGAAAAACACTTTGGTTGTACCGTCTTTTAGACGGAACTTGATTTCAGTTTCTGTTTTAGACAATGAAGGTTATTATTTGTCATTTGCAAACGGAACTGTAAAATTGTTTTTAAATTCAAAATTTGTCGGAACCAGCACATTAGTACAACATGACAATTTGTATGTAATTGATATTATCAATACTTACAATGAGTCATATGTCACAGAAAATAAGGGTGTCAAACGAAAATTGTCAATCAAGAATACCTATTCATTATGGCATAGACGTTTGGGTCATATCTCTTCTCAGAGAATTGACAGACTTATGTCGACTGGTATTCTTGAGTCACTCGATAAATCTGAGCATTCAGGTGTTTGTATTGAGTGCATTAAGGGCAAAACTACAAATCACAGACGAAAAGAGGCCGAGAAATCACAGAGCGTATTGGATCTTATCCATACAGATATTTGCGGTCCATTCACTTCAGTTACTTGGAATGGCCAAAGATATTTTGTTACGTTCATTGATGATTATTCTCGATATGGTTACCTCTATTTGTTATATGAGAAATCAAAGGTTTTGGATGCGTTCAAGTCTTTTAAGGTTCAAGTTGAAAATCAACTTGGAAAGACTATTAAGGCTGTCAGATCCGATCGTGGTGGTGAATATTACGGTCGGTATGATGGATCAGGTGAACAACGTCCTGGACCTTTTGCACTTTACCTAAATGAGTGTGGAATTGTTCCTCAATATACAATGCCGGGTTGTCCGAACATGAATGGCGTTGCTGAGAGGAGAAATAGAACAATTCGTGACATGGTAAGAAGTATGATTGCTCATACTACATTACCGCACTCATTATGGGGTGAAGCGTTGAAAACTGCAGTATATATTCTTAATCGTGTTCCGACAAAAGCAACGAATAAAACTCCTTATGAGTTGTGGACTGGTAAATTACCTGTCTTACGACATTTACGAGTATGGGGTTGTCCATCTGAAGCTCGACCTTATCGTCCTAATGAGACGAAGATGGATTTACGGACTGTTAGTTGCTATTTTGTCGGATATGCGGAACATTCACGGGGATATAAATTCTACGATCCCACTACTAAGAATTTCTTTGAGACGGGAAATGCATATTTCTTTGAGGATGTTGAGCTTGGGGGGGCAAAAGATAATGATTTTTCTTTTGATGAGGAAACCCCTGTTTTATCTTCGACATCAGGTGTTGATAGTAGTGATCAGTTTTTGATTGTTCATCAACAAGTTGAAGAAGAACATCATGATCAAGCTCTACCACCTCAAATCGAGAATGAATCAATACCACTTAGGCGATCTACTAGAGAAAAAAGAAGTGCAATATCTAATGATTATATTGTATTTCTAAATGAACATGAGGTGAGTCCAGTGGGAGATGATCCGATCACTTTCACTGAGGCTATTGGGTGTTCAAATTCTCATAAGTGGATTACCGCTATGGCTGAGGAAATCCAATCTATGAAAGATAATGACGTTTGGGACCTTGTCACATTACCTGAAGGTGTGAGATCCATCGGTTGTAAATGGGTTTTTAAAACCAAACGGGATTCACATGGGAATGTTGAAAGGTATAAGGCTCGGCTTGTCGCAAAGGGATTTACTCAGATTGAAGGTATTGATTATCAGGAGACTTTCTCACCAGTGTCATGTAAGGATTCTTTTAGAATAATTATGGCATTGACTGCACACTTTGATCTTGAGCTTCATCAGATGGATGTTAAAACGGCTTTTCTTAATGGAGACATTGAGGAAGTCATTTATATGAAACAGCCGGAAGGATTATCATCAAGTATTAATGATAATCTGGTCTGTAAACTTAAGAAATCCATTTATGGGCTTAAACAAGCATCTCGTCAGTGGTACTTGAAATTTCACCAAACTGTTCTTTCATTAGGTTTTGAAGTGAACATGGTGGAAGATTGTGTGTACCGTAAGTTCAGTGGGAGTAGATTTATTTTTTTGGTGTTATACGTGGATGATATTTTGCTTGCCAGCAATGATGTACAGCTTATTCATGAAACCAAGCTTTTGCTTTCTTCTCATTTCGAGATGAAAGATCTTGGTGAAGCATCTTTTGTATTAGGGATCCAGATTTTCCGTGATCGTTCACAGAAGATTCTTGGGTTATCGCAAAAGAGTTACATCGAAAAAATACTAAATCGTTTTGGCATGCAAAATTGCAAACCACATGACACACCCGTGTCTAAGGGAGACAAGTTCAGTCTCGATCAGTGTCCAAATACTATTCTTGAGTCAAAGGCTATGAAGGATATCCCATATGCTTCGGCAGTTGGGAGTTTAGTCTATGCTCAAATTTGTACTCGTCCAGACATTGCGTTTATTGTTGGAATGCTCGGTAGATACCAAAGCAATCCTGGTAGAGAACATTGGGTTGCAGCCAAAAGGGTCTTTCGTTATCTACAGAAAACGAAAGATTACATGCTCACATACAGAAAATCGGATCACCTTGAGGTCATTGGGTATTCTGATTCCGATTTTGCTGGATGCCGTGATACTAAAAAGTCGACTTCTGGCTATGTTTTCCTTATGGCTGGGGGTGCGATTTCTTGGAAAAGTGTTAAGCAACATTTGACAGCTGATTCCACTATGGAAGCTGAGTATAATGCTTGTCACGAGGCATCCAATCATGCTTTATGGCTGCAAAGTTTTATAAGTGAACTGCATATTGTCGGTTGGATTGAAAGACCACTGATGATTTATTGTGACAATAGAGTTGCGGTTCTATTTGCGAATAACAACAGGAGCACGTCGAAATCTCGACATATTGATAGAAAGTTCCTAATTGTTAGAGAAAGAGTTCAACAAAATAAAATCAGTATTGAACATATTGGTACAAATGATATGGTTGCGGATCCGCTTACTAAAGCATTGACACCATCGGTCTTTCATAAGTTGATTACTTATATGGGTGTCGTTTCTGATGCTATTTGATTCACTTTCATTTGTAAAACGTTCAATATTGTTTTGGCCATGACATTGTGTTTTGTTTCATTTTAATATAGAACTCTTCTCCGACCTCGTTTGTTTTATTGGACCAATTGAAAATAGACATGCCTGATCACTTTTTGCATATAATTTTCATGCCATACACTCATTTGTCTATGTCATTTAGTTGAGTTAGTATTTATGATTGATGAGGGTTGAGTTGCTGTTTTGCGATGACTACTCCTTCAGTCTTTGTATTAATACAACCAATGGACGGGATGTTTTTAAATGACTATATTCTTTATGCGCATATTTTTGTACGGTAAATAAATTGTGATTGAAATGAGATATTTGGTAAACACATGATTATTTGTCCAAGTGGGAGATTGTTAGAATATTTATTCTAATAATGTGGACTTAATATTATGTGTTGTCTTCTTAGATATACTGTTAAACATGTGGACGCACATGTAAGTATTTGTTCACATTTATTGTTACCGTAATAAAGTTAATGGTCTAATTTGGTGATCAATTTATGATATAGACCATAGTCATTTAATATTATAATGTGAGGGTCAATTATTAATGTATGGAATTCCTGAGGACTCAATTGCAATTTCTTGATGGGTGGTTTTGCAATTAGTCCAAACTTCATTTATAAATATGAGGTGTGGTCCCAGTCTGAGTAAGAAGGAGAATCCGTTTCGCTCCCCATCTGGCCATCTTCTTACGATCAGGCTGAAGATCATTCCTTCCGATTTCCGGTGTTCTTCAGATTATTCGTCGAGATGATGAACTCAGGTATACTTCCGCTGCGCTATTTCCGATATAGAATTCCAGTAATTCTAACAGTCGCATGATAGGTAGCGACAGAGTCAACTATCCAATTATTTCCATTTGTAACAGGACATCTTGTATCTTAAGTTGCTAGTACCTCTAGGATCTCTTCTTGCTTAGTGGCAATAGTGTATTCTGATGAGTTTTCAGGCTTGTTTATCCTTAGCTAATATCTGTAGTCTTTTTGTAAGTGGCCTATCTATTTGCAATGGAAGCATGCTCTTGTTTCCTTTCTTGAATCATAGCATCTTTCTTGAGACTTCTTGTCTTGAGATTTGTCCATTGACTTTCTTCTTTTTTATAATTAGTCAATCTGCTTTGATCTGCCTTTGTTATCATAAAGCTTGGCAATTGTTTCTTTCCCATATTATGCTCATTTAAGATCCTTCCTCCTCATTTCCTCATTTATCAAGTAGTCGTTTACTGCCTCTAATTTTTTGCCTTCTTTCGGATCAGAGTTGTGTATCATCATGACTAGTGTCGATTTCTTCTAATACATGATGATAATAGGTTGAATCCACCCATTGACTTATGAAACCAATTGTTTGCATGTGCATTAATTTCCATTTAGCTTTTGTATATTCTTGTGGTTTCCTGTCCCCGAACTCAACCGGTTCAAACATCATTTTGCAGTAGAGTAGATCCTCCATCCTTCCTTTCCATTCTAGATAATTTGTAGAGGATTATCTTATCATAGAATATGATTCAGTAGACATGTTTGGAATCTGAGAAAACTTGATCCTCTAGTTTCTTGATCTCTTTCTTGATCTTTTAAGATGTTGAATAGTCGAACTGTATGGGCTATCAATTTGTTGGCCCGTCAATATCTGTTGCCTCTATCTTGGCGTCAAGAATCATGTTTATTCTAAGGTTCTGGTATGTTATTAAGCATACGATCTTTTACGTAGAAAACATAGTAAACCAGAAGAAAAACCATTGGAATTTATACTACAGAGCAAGAGGAATAACCAAAGAACACAAGAATTCAGGCTTTGGCAAATACAGGTAAATCGCTACTGCTCTACAGATATGCAATCTCTCCCTCACTGATGAGAATTCAGTCTCTCTGTCTTGTCAGCTCTCTCTTCTCTGGTGTCCTTTTGTTCCTAGTCTCTCGTGTGTTCCATTGGAGTTTTTCCTCTACTTATTTCATCTTCCATAACTGCTTTCTGGTAACTGTATTGCTTTGGGTCGATTTGGGCTTTGCTATTACAACCCATCATAACTTCATATTATAGTTGGTGACTTTGGGCCCATCAACATTACAATAATGCAGCTCAAAGGTTCACAACAGTGTCAGTTCTGTTTTACAATCATTGCAACAACGGTTCATGTAGTATCTCTGGCACCGGAATTGCCAATATTGGCAAAAGTATTTCAAAATGGGCCGAAGGTGTTTTAGGTCTCCATAGTTTGAACGTTTTGAATTTATATATTTTGGCAAAACAAATTCACAAAGTTTTATGTTGGCAAAATCGATTCCAAACTATTATTTTTTGGCAAAATCAGTATCAAACTATTTTTTGAGATGTATAATTGGTCCCGCAAAGTTGTAATTTTTTGCAATTAAGGTATCCGAACAAAAATTACTCAAATTTGGTCATCAAAGTTTCGGGATTTTGACAAATTTAGTCCATATTGACATTAATGGTCCCCAAAGTTTGTAAAACGTTGCAATTTTAGTCCCTATACTTTTAAATGACTAATTTGGTCCCCAAAGTTTACATAATTTGGTAAATTTAGTCCCAACGAAAGAAAATGATGTTTTTGAAGACGGATATGTGTGAATATGATTTTCACGATGCTTTTGATTGTTTATAAATTGAAAAATTATTAGTCTCATATCCGATTTGTAATTTTCGACCAAACATATTACAACGATATTTATTTGTATTCCGAATGTCAATACTTGAAGTTTATTAATGTTTGATAAAATTTAATTGTTGAAGTGTGATGTAATTGTTACTCTAAATTTATTTCAATGATTTCCGACAATTATATAGGTGATTCTTTGGTCGCAAAACAAACTGTAAATTGTGAGGTGAATATTTGATTTTCCAATTAATAATCATGGATATCCGAATCATAAATATTCCATCGTATCGTCATATACAGTATTATATATATTGGCTGTATAGTCATTATTCTATAATTTTTCAAATTTTAGAACCCTATAGAAATAGTATCCGTCATACTCACAATATTAACACGTTTGGGAAGAACTCAAGAACAACTTAATGGAAAGACATTAGGAATTCGAAACTCAAGCACAAATCCCGAGTCTCAACGCTACAAATTGGCAAGTGCCTTCTTCAAACAAGCTTTGAACGACAGACTCAAAGAATGTTTTACAAATCTGGGGATGTTTCCAGAATCACACAAGTAACGCTGTTGGGTAAGGGGAAATCCCGATAAAATTCAAATAACGTTGTGGCGTATTTAAATAATTTCTTGGTCGGATATGGAAAAACGTGTATCAGGCGATATCGATTAAAATATCAAAAAAAAATTATTTAAAGTTTTTTTAAAAATAAATAAATATTTCTTTATAAAATATAATTTTAAAAAAATGTTCGGGTCGGACTTCTAACAATAAAACTAACGGCGTTAGAGATCAATTTTACTCAATTTTTGAAAATTTGGAGACTAGATTTGTTAGTATGTGTAAATTTTGCTCACCGGTATTGCAAACATAAAAGTTTTAGAACAAGTTTCATCAAAATATTAAACTTTGGGGATCAAATTTATCTAATTAACCAAACTTTGGGGACTAAATTTGCCGTTCAAAACATTGAGGACCAAAATTGTCAAATTATCCCAACTTTAGGAACCAAACAAATCATTTTCTCATTCAAACCCGATCAAAGTTGTTATTGGGATATGTGCTACATCGAAGCGCTAGGAGGTTACTGCTCCCGTTTCCAATTTGCGCTGAAACGGGGGATATAGACCATGAATGGTGATGAAACTCTTAATATTTAAGATGCCCAAAAGTAATTTATTTCTATAATACTTTTTTTTTCTCCCAAGCTAAATTGTATAGTTTTTTTTCTTGTAATTTCTTATGCTATGAAAGTTAAATCTCAACATTCCAGCGTATGCACCATTTGTTTTCTAGGTTTTCAATTCCCAAAAGATTGAACCTTGTTTTCTAGGGTTTGGGTATCCAAGAAATTGAATCGAATTTATTTCGTTTAGAAAGTATTCATTATTTGATTCAAATGATGTGTTATTTCAATTTTCAATTTTCATATGGGACAAGTTATTCTTCAGGTTGCTTAATATTTGAAATTGTCTTGATATTGTTTGAATATAGTGATAGTGTCCATTGGTAACATACGCGTTTTTTTACATCTTATATGTCCCTTATGTTATAATTGGAGAGAACTGAAATTATCATATCTATTGTCTCAAGCTTTATAGCTAGCTCGGAATTTCTTGATGTGAATATTTTTAATGATTTTACTTACATTATTGATACAGATTGCTTGTTATTTACATTGAAATTGTTATGAAGAATGAGGTTGATGCTACTCAACAAGAAAATTTTTCTATTTTAGATTCATCAAAGAAACTCATACCTCATCGTCGACGTTTTGTGATAAAATTAGATGAGAATTAAGATATAATTAGTATATATTTTACATGTCATTATTGCAATAATATGTATTGTAGTTCTTACTCAAAAGTAAAGCACATCGGTTGAAAACACATGGTCAATGAATATCTTTATGTTTTTAGGTGACAAAAAAAAATTATAAGATATGTCTATACTGCAAAATACTACACTACGAGTATGTTAGCTTTTAATATTTTGAGCAAGAGTTCATCACCTATATATGATGGTCTAATGGATGCTCTAAAAAAAGATAATACAAATAAAAAAAATATAGGTAGACAACCAACTCTTGCTAACATATTTAAGAAAGGTTTCAGAGATGAACTTTACGCTAAATTTCACCAATGTTTTATTATGTATGTATTGTAAAGGTTGTAATATAAAATGTTGTTTAAGTACTTACTAATAATGGCAATGCTTGTAGATCTACAAGTATTATACTCGAAGCAAAATATCCAATTTATTGATTTTATTTGGTTACATTTCTATTTTGCATCATTAGATATTATACAATATTCAATTATTTTTTTGTAAAACAATTTTTTTGAACTTCATATGTTGTTCATACTGTCAACCTTATAGAAAATGTTGTGCTCTCAAGAACACAGAACATAATGCTTTTGTATATACTGAATACAGTTGAATTAACAAGGTTGTCAAGTCTATTATGATGATAAAGAACTTCATTACTCGGCATTCAATGATGTAAGTTATTATTAAGTGATTTTCAAAGTTACAAATGCTTCATATAATTGATACTCGTTTCGTTTCAGCTTTACTTATGTTGAATCGATTCAAAAAAATTGGAACTTTTTTTAGGGTCATGATAGTTGATGAGAGTTAATCGCATTATCGCAATGATGATGAGGTTAAGGCTAGAAATATTATTGATAATTTGCTAAGTGAGACATTTTGGGAATAAGTTGATTGTATTGAACATATATATGCAATTATTCTAAAAATTGATATGGATACCCCAAGTTTTTATATGGCATATCTGTTGTGGCGATGACTATAACAAAAGTGAAATATGTAATCTATGCATATGAAAGGAATGAGCATATGAACAATTGTGTTTTGTGATGTTATCCATGATATTTTAGAGTAGAAAAAAGTGATATGCATAACATAATTACATGTATTAGCATACTCTTTGAATTCCAAGTAAGAATCAAAGCTTATTATGTGACATGTGAAATATCTATTTTGTTTAGATTTATCATAGGTATATTGTCAATGTTTTTTTAAATACAATATATTTTAAATGTGCAACTCAGCAATGATAGCAACAAAATCTTGCTTTGCCTTCTCTTCAATCTGATCCGGAGGTGTATCGTCTTAAAATAGAATGTCTAAAACTTTTTTTCCAAATGATAAACGAAGACTAGTGGAAAATAATGAGTTTGCAGAATTTTAGCATATTCATGCATTTCAATGATGATGATTCTAAAGCGAAGAGAACTACAATGTAACCATTAGTTCGGTGGACAATGTATGAAACAACAACTCCACATTTACAAAACTTGGCTGCACGTTTGCTTTGATAATTTTTTTTATTTATTTAGAGTTTTATTTTATCTTGATTACTATAATGTTGTGTTTGATTACAATTTGAATTGCATAAGTTTCTTCTTCGTTGTATTGCGAAATTACTTGAGCACTTACACATCCAAACATTCTGCTAGGAGGAATAAATCTTTGAACGTGCTAAAGATCTCTAATTTGTTCATACAAATTTTCGACTACTTTCTAGAAAATCCTCAGAATATACAAACGGTCATTGTAAGTTGTGAGATATAATTGGGGATAACCATGATTTGATGACTAATATAGAGTTGCTTCTGTTTGCCAATATTTCATTTAATGAACCAGAATTAGAGGATAACGTCGTGAATGTCGAATTGAAATTGGACAAATTTGTTTGGTTTAGACATTAATTATTTTATAATATACTTATTTACGTCACACTCACACCAAATCTCAACAACCTAGATTGGGATTGCTTGTCAGTTTACTTCGAAACTCATATCGACCTTGAAAATCATACACAAATATTGACGATGTAGAAGCTTGTTTATGCCATGGTGTTTTCATTGCTCGCTTATATAGTGTGAAGTTGACCAAATGTTATTTATCAGGCTTTGTGAAATGCAAATAGAAATTTAAGATGTGTTGTTGTCTCATCCTATCTAGTAAGCTGGAGCATGTAAGAAAGTGGAGTTATCCATGACCAATTTCAGTGCTCTTTTCAGCATAGCTAAGCCCAGTTCACTCTGGTTCCCGACGGCTAGTTGAACCCATAAAGCATTCATTGTTCTTCCTCCTACTGTAGACATTTCAGCCCTCACCACCTTAGCTTCAACAGATTTCAGAGCTTCTACTAAATCCAGCAAGATTTGAGGTCTGTCTTCACAGCATAATGTAGCTTTCACAAGTCCTTCTTCTTCACAGAAACTAACTTGTAGTTCATCTGTTCCACTAGGGAAGAACTTATCATCAATGGATGATGACAATTCTTCTGCAGCTTTATTCAGCTCTCTCACTTGCCGTACTGCTTCTCCCAGCAACGAAGCTTTATCTGTCTGATAAATGAATTCTCAGTAATTATGTTAATGAATAGAACAAGATCAGATAGAGTAAGTACCTTGATGACATTTGGGAAAATGGATTTGAGGGTTGCCATATGGCTGTTGATGCGCATTCTCCGTCGCCGTTCAGCTTCCTTATGGGAAGACATTTCAGAAGAATGTAATGCGATGTACGAGGCAGGCAGACAGCCATTTTTATAGTAGGAACTAGGAATAGAAGTTGGTGAAAAAGGGTCGTATTTTCACATTCATTTTTGAAGCTTTGATCATCATCTTTATCGATCTTGTTGTAAAGAAATCACAGGCTCCCATTTTCCAAAAGGATCAGGGGAATAATTTCCAATCATCAGTGTAGAAAAAATGTGAGATTCCGACAAGCCATGGCTGCTCTGCAAGCTTTTTTTGGAAGTTCAAAAAGCGCATGATTTCCCGCCGCAGATTGGATTTGACGAAGAAGAAAGCAAACGGCTGAAACTTATTTTCTTCTACTCCCAACGTTGGGAAAACACTTCATTGTCTATTATTTTTTCATATTAATTGTATTATTTAAAAATATAAAGACTTATTTTTTTATAATTCTAGAAGATGTTTCTTAACTAGCAAAAGGTGGGGGGTTTATAGTATATTTGGTAGTTTTTAACATAGCTTAAGTCACTTAAAATCAATGTTTTTATACCAAATGGTATACATCAAATTTCGTTCGGTAGCGATATTTTTTTTGTACCACCCGATATCGTGTATTAGTGTCGATTTCGAGTCAAACCTTAAAAAACTAATTAAATATTAATTTTTAAAAAAATAAAATAAAATTTGGTACAGTCCGGTATAACGGTGATACCGCTCATACCGATCCGGACCGATATGAAAACATTGCTTAAAATATAGATTTAAATAAACCAACTTATTAGATGTGTTGAATTGTAAACTTTTTTCATTAGACAAAATCAACCCTCTTAACGAATTCTTTGTCTATTTTACTCTTAAATTATTCTTGGTAAATTAATTTTCTTAAATGTCATTGGATATAATGGTTGATGACAATTAAGGTCTCCAATCAAGCAAGTTTCTAAGTTGGAATATCCGAGACTCATTGACAAAGAGGTGTGTACTTTGTTTAGCAAGTTCTCATCATTCAGAAAGATCAAAGCAAGATTTGAAATTTTTGACATATAGAGGTTTATAATTTTGGTAATTTTAGGATTCAAAGATTTTTGAAGTCTAAACTAATTCTCATATTTTGTAAATTTTGGTAAAATTATTTTCAAAATTTAATATACATGGAAAAGTTTGTCTACAATGTTTCAAACTATGTCAATTAAAATACTCATGTGAAGAAAGACAAAAGTGATCCCCAAATTGGTAAACTTGGTTTTAATAGTGTAAGTAATGTTTTAAAATTGTACAATTATCCTCAACACACAATGTTTTAGCAAATTTGGTCACAATATTAAATTATTTAGCAATTTTGGTAACAGTGTGTATAAAAAACAAATAATAACCATGTATATATTATAGGCGACAAAATCGAATATTTTTTATTTATTATTATGCTATGCATTAGTCAGAACATGAATAACCAATATTTTTATTGAATCGAATATCTCTGGCAGTGTGCCGAGACATCCCGGATATGTAAATAAAATAATACATCCGGATGAAACATGTCGAGACATCCCGGAAAACTTAAATTACAAAAATAACCTAGAAAATACCGATTGCAAAAATATTTTGGAAGATTTTCAGGCCATCTCAGGGCATGTGATAGTTACGAAAATACCCTTAACCGTTATCTATTTGGAACAAATGTTTTACACCATCAAGGAATAACATTCCAATCTGCCTGGTACAACCGATATGGTCGGTACATTATTTTCTTTATTATTTTGTGTTTTAAATGGAAAAACTCAGGATCATACGTACAACCCCGATATCGGATGGTAATGTACAAAATATTGAGGTTGATCGATATTTCATGTGTTAATCGATATGAAAACATTGTATGAAACATATAAGAAAGTGTGTCTTGCCATCCCGAGACATGTATGTGATGACCCAAACTTACGAGTGATAATAAAGTCGAAAGGTAACTTGAATGGTCACTTTATGATGTCATTAATTCCTACATGGTTGGGGTGCATGGAGATGTGGATGAAAATGTTTATGGAATGAGGGATCAAATTGTAATTAAATATAACTAGACCAATAAATATGTGTGAGTTTGTGTAAAAATGGAGGAAAATATGTAACCATTGAATCTATGAAACCACTCAATTGGAGTAGTAAAATTACGTGATGTTGTACGATGACTACACTAATAGGAATAATGGTACAACATCGTGGCATATGATGGGAACCAAGCTAAGGATAATAGTTATCATTGTTGGGAGATATGCGAACAACCTCGATAGGTTAGAAGAACCCGATAGTTACAAGTTAAACGACATAAGAAAGTATAACGTGGAAATCACATGATGGATGAAAAAGTATGTGGCTGAATGAATAGTCAAACTTATTATCCAAAAAGTAACACACACAAGTTATTTAGGCTCGTAGAAGACAAAAGATCGATGAATCGAAGCCCTAGACACAATGAATTCCAAGCCTCCTTATATATTGTAGAGATTGGAGTTAATTAGCGTAACTAAAAAATATTTCTTAATACTTATGATAATTGAATATATTATTCTGCATAATAAAATTGTCTATATATACAGATTTGATACAATCTTATTTCGTTAAAATATTCATTCCAAATCTGTCTTTGGATCGGTCCATGTCGATCGATGACTCCATCTCATATCGGGCTCGTTCACATGTATCCATCGATATTGCACTATTGGTCCACTTGATCAATCGATAGGTAAAATTGTTCGACACCAATAATGTTTGTCACCTAAGGTTGTCTATTCAACAACAATGTCAAATTTAATCCAAGTGTAATCGATTGTCATCCGATCTAAACACCAAACAATTGCAAGAAGCGAAGAGAAACATTACGATAGTGAACAAAGGTAAGTGGTGTTAACAGAATCTAATAACATAAGGTTCATGTTTAAGAAGGAGGGGTTAAGCCGAAGTCTCGAGATACTTTGTCCCTTTGGTTATAAACGGGAATTGAATGATTAAAACTCGAGGCGAAGTTTGATATTGCCCGAGGTATTTTCGTAATTTGGATGTCTTATGGATCTTCTGGCACTTTCCCAAATGTTTTTAGTTTTTAGTTTTTTAGGTATTCTTAGTTCATGTGGCATCAGAGATATTTTACTAGTTTTTCATGACCATATGCATTCAGGACACATGAACTAAGAATACCTTAAAAAACTAACAACATTTTGGGAAGTCAGACTATCCCGGGACATCCAAATTACAAAAATACCCCAAAGAATATCACCATTTTCCTCAAGTCTTAATCATCCAATTCTCGCTCTTAAGCATAGAAACAACGTATCTTGAGACTTCAACTTAACCCCTCCCTTTATGAACACCCCGAGGTGTATCCCATAGTATGAGGATTACACACAAAATTATGATTTAGACGATAGTATGTTAACTGGATGAATACTATGCATACATAATCTAATGCCATAGTTTGATATCTCATCTTATGAATACCCATTTATTTGTTTAGATATCTCCTGTCAAGTGCCATATGTTTCACTACTACTATAAACAAAGAAAATGACAATTCTGTACATCAAATAGCAAACAAGCTAGGTTGCAAAGGTGTTGGATACAAGGTGCGAGGGTGCGGGGTGCATTAATATAATTTAATAAAAATATATATTTGATGAGAACTTCAAGACCCGGTACGCCGAACTGGTGGAAGCCTAATGCGGTTTGGGCTGGCCAATGTGATAAGAAACGAACTTATGCGACCCGTGACACATTACTTGATGACGACCTAGCCCATTTAAAGGTAACGTAGTTCTAAATCCCACGTAATTAGCAGGACCGAATGATCACTGATTGGACCGCTCACCGAGAGCTTGGGACCGACCTTCCAGATCGGTCTGAAACGGTTACCAGTGGACAACCACCACGTTTTCTATTCTGGTGATAACGATATTGTAAGAGACAGTTACATAGCGTTTTCCAGACACGATTCTCCTCTATAAATATAAGATGAAATGGCTATCTCGAGAGGACATTTTACGTGTGGATAGAACCCTTGGACATGTGCAGACTTACATTCTATGCATTTGATCTTCGTTACTTCCCTTAGTGATTTTCCCATCCTTTGATTTCTTTGTAACTTCAATTTTTTATTAATGGATTTGTCTAAGAGTATTCTTACTATTAGCAAGGTGCTTTTTTCCCATTGCTAAGCTGTTTTCCACATTAAATCGCTTGCTTATCGCTTTATTTTCATTTTACTATCGTCCCCTCATTTTACTATCGTCACAAAGCATGCTTCGATAATCTCGGACCTGTTGACTGTTAATACCCGGTCTTTTAAACCATAACAGTTTGGCGTCGTACGTGGGGACGATTTCTAGATTCTCATTTGAGGACTCTACTTGACAAGGACAAGCATAACTATGGCTACTGGAAACTCCGCGAGCAATAACATCGAAGTTCCATCTGATAACCTTCATGCCCCTAAGTTTTCCTTACAGGATTTAGAGGCAGTAATCCGTAAGGTTGTGCTGGAAGTTACATCGGAGATGGATGGAACAGGACCACATATTACTTCGGGCCCAGTTCTAGAGGATAGAGTATATGAGAGCAATCCCGAGATGCGTAGCTCTGATGAATAGGAGATTATACGGCGAGGGGTTACTATCAGGAGGCGTAGATATTTGTCTACACCTCCACCCCCCACTAGGAATTCCACTCCTGCTCCTGAGAGTGACCAGGAACGCATACAGAAGTGTATCGTTGAGCTTACCAAGGAGTTGGAAGCGTTACGCACGCAAAGGCATTTTGAGCCCGATCTTGGGAAAAATCTTGGATTATTCTACAGGGCCATGGATGCTCCGATCCCATGAAATAAGGACGAAGACTTGTGACACAACTTGCATGTTGCCCACACTTCGTCCCAACAATCTCGCAGTGTTTCTGCCGCTTTGGGAGATTTGATGCTATTTTTTTCTTAAGATATCTAGGCGGTAGTCCCAGATCGGTACTATCGCAACCCTGAGGGGTTGCCAACTTTCAAAGGCTGCGGAGATCCCATTGATCAAGTTGCTGATTTTGAGTTGAGGATGAGAACGGTTCGGGCAAGGGATTCATTAAATTGGCGCATATTCGCAGTTGGTTTACAAGGAGATGTCCGAACTTGGTTCAAAAACTTGCCGGCTCGCTCCATACAATAGTATGGTGGCTTTAATTTGGGTTTCTCTGAGCAGTTCGCATCGAATGTAGGATCGCCCCGAAGCAGGCATGAACTATATAAGTTGAAATATGTACTGGAAAAAATGAGTATCCCGTCCTTCATGGAGAAATTTAAAAAAGCTGCCCTAGGCATCAAGTTAGAGCTGAGGGACATAATCGACATCTTACAGCAGGTCTCAGGACCGTGCAGTCTCTCAACCAGTCTGGTGAAGAGTCCCCCATCCACTTTGGGAAAACTAATTCAAAAAATCAACAAGTATATTAAGGTGGATGAAGCGTTAGGATCGAATCTAAGGAAGCCTATCATGAATTCTGAACCCGTAGATCATCATAGGGTTGCATACCCAAAGAGATAGCTTCGAGAAGTAGGGGTGTGGTTACTAAGATAGGAATGCCCCCGAAGAGGGAATATAAAAGGGTGTATTACGAAATATATCATAATAACGATCATCTGACGCTTAAGTGTCTGATGTTGCATAAGACAATATCGGTAATTATGAATGAAAAGCCCGATCAGAATGATTATAAGGGCAAACGTGCTGAATCTCCCCCGAAAGGTCATCAAAATGATTACCGTTATAGGCCACGGGGAAAGAATAATCGGGGGCATCCCAAAATTATTATGATTGAACGGAGGACCAAAGATCACCTCCTCCATAATATGAAAGACACCCGAATGGTCGAGAGAAACGTGGACAGAGCAGAAGAAGACATTTTCGGGGTAGGGGCGGCAGAGCCCTGTGAAATGAAGGTGGGAGACAATAGAATCCTCCTCCCCCACCAACGAAAATGGATACCCAGCCTCCACAAAACAAGGCTGTGCCCCAGGAACGAAGGTTGCCAGAGAAATTTATGTCATCTCACGAGGAATAAGGATCAATGAATAGATCCACGACAGAAAGAGAGATGCCCGTGAAAAATCTAAAGAAGATAACGAATATGTCGCATTGGTAAAGTATGATGAAGTTGCAGAGCGGTACTCCCTTTACGAGAACACTATTATCTTCACCGTTGTTGATCGGGAAGGAATTATTGATCCCTATGATGATCCTTTTATCATCACGGGAATTATTTCTGGCCATCGGGTCCATATGATCTTAGTAGATACCGGGGCTTCGTGCTATCTGATAAGGTGCGAAGTGACTGAAACACTGTGGGCTTCGGGCCCCAATCTCACTATCGCCTACATTACCCTCTGGGGCTTTGATCAAATGAGTATTTATTCCGTGTAAAAATATCTTGTTCCCTTTGAATTTGGGGTACCAACTCAAGGATCAGACTGAGATCCTTGAGTTCATTGTTGTGGAAGTTGACTTGTATTACAACGTCATTATTGGAAGGACCGGGCTCGACAGTTTGAGATGGTACCTTCAACCTACCATATGATGATAAAACTCCCATATGCTAGAGGAGTAATATCGGTGAAGGGAGATCAAACTGTAGCTTGAGAGTGCTACATGAGCTCGTGCCGAACTTTAGCACCTGTTAAGAGCCACATCACCCCCGACAGGCCATGGAACCCATCGGGTTCAAATTGATCAATCTAATTGAGGAAGCCTCAACGAAGACTACTCGCGTCGGGGCAAATCTGACTCCTTCTTTTGAGGAAACACTCATCCACTTGATGAGAAGCTATATGGATATATTCGCTTGGACCCCGGATGATGTTCCGGGTATTGACCGATCAGTGAGCGATCATCGGATCAACACTGCACCCAAAGCTAAGCCCATTCGGCAAAAAAAGAGGCGTTATTCTCCTGAGAAACTTGAAGTAATCCGAACGGAGGTGAACAAAATGCTACATGTTGGATTTATTAGAGAAATTCACATTATTGACTGGGTGGCGAATCATGTGGTTGTTTCTAAGGCTGTTGAGAAGTGGAGAATGTGAATCGATTTCACCGATCAACAAGAGCTGTGAATCTGACCCATTCTCGATACCTCACATTGATCATCTATTGGATGTTGTTACTGGAAGCACAATGAATAGTACAATGTATGCCTACTCAAGGTACCATCAGATCTTCCTTGCTAAAAAATATCAAAATAAATCGGTCTTTCTGACTGAAGATGGTGTATATTGCTATGTGGTTATGTCATTTGGCTTGAAGAACGCTTGGGCAACATACTAGAGACTTGTTAATAAAATCTTTAGAGATCTGATAGGTCATATGATGGAAGTGTATGTTGATGATATGATTGTCAAGTTCATGAATGATGAAGATCATATTTCGTATTTGTTTCGATGTTTTGAAGTATGCAGTAAATATAAGCTCAAACTGAATCCAAATAAGTGCTGCTTCGAGATCCGAATTGGAAAATTCTTTGGATATTATGTTTCTAAAAAAAGCATAGAAGTCAATCATGAGAAGTTTCAAGTTATTATTGACATGCAACCTCCGAGAAACAAAATGGAGTTTCAAAGGCTGACTAGTCGATTAGCTGCATTAAATATATTTATTTCTAGGTCTACCGATCGGACATTGCCCTTCTTCAGAGTACTCTGGAAGGCAAGTCGGTTGGAATGAACCGATGAATGTGATCAGGCTTTCGTGGAACTGAAAATATATTTAAGCACTCCTTTGGTATTATATTTGGTTGTATCAGAAGCCAAATATAAGAGATGATATTCACATGCTTGTTTATTATATGAGTCATTTTATGGTCTCTGTAGAGACCCGATACACCATCTTGGAGAAATTTATGTTGTGGTTAAAGAAAGCAATTTCTAAGCTGAAGCATTATTTCAAAGGAAGGAACGTCTATATATATATTGATTTACCCTTGAAAGCATTTCTGAATCAATCATATCTGAATGCAAGATTATCTAAATGGGCTATACAAATCAGTGTCATGTATCTTAAATTCGTGCCCCGGAGGGCGATCAACGCTTAGGATTTGGCCGATTTCATGGTTGAAATGACACAATCGGCAGTATGGTTGAACCAGAAGGATGACTGATGGATAATATATGTTTATGGGTCAATCTTCGGAGGAAAGGGTGATGTCATTACTTTTACTACTTCACAAGGAGATGTTATTCATTCTTCGGTTAAATTCCTATTTTCAAGAACAAATAACATGGTGGAGTATGAAGATGTATTGTTTGGAATGAATATGGCTCGAGAAATGAGAATTGCTAAAGTGCGAATATTCTCAGATTCTAAGTTAGTGGGGGAACAGTTTGCGGAAAGATTTGAGACACATGAGCCCATGATGAAACTATACCATTCAAAGGTCCTGGAAACATATAAGAAGTTCAGTGAATTCTCACTTGAACATTTAACTCGAGAACATAATAAGGTTGCAGATGTGTTAGCTAGATTGGCTGCGAGTATAACTATCCTAGGTCCGGCTACATTATCAGTTCATATTTAGGATCATCCTTCGGTCGAGATCCTGGTGACCGAACAATCCATTGAGGAAGATGGAACTTTATACCATGAACTTCAAGGCTTAAGCATTAACGTTACTGATACTCCAGGGGAACCCACGTGGGTGGATCCTTTGATCATATATTTGACAAATACTTATCTCCCGGAGAATATTTTAGAAGCTATGAAGATTGAATTCAGGCAAAAAGATATGTGTTAAACAATGAGCGATTGTTTAAGAAAAGTTTTGAGGGACACCTCTTACGATGCTTCTCCTCTACTGAAGCCGAAGTTGTCATGATTTATGTTCATGAAGGAATATGTGGTATACACTCCGATCTCTATATCATCGCATCATCTGAGCAGGGTATTTTCGGCCAACATTACTTGAAGATGCCAAAAACTATAACAAGCGATGCGCTGTCTGTCAATATCATGATCCGGTCCCACAACAACCAAGGGTTCCTTTATCGGTATTCCCGCTCCCTTTTTCATTTAACAGATGGGAAGTCGATTAATTGGGACTGTTCCCTAGATCGGTGGGCCAAAAAAAATACTGCATTGTGGTAGTAGAATATTATTCCAAATGGATAGAAGTAGAAGCATTATCCACAATATTCGAACGGGTTGTGAGGAACTTCTTGTTGATAAATATTGTGTGTCGCTTTGGAGTACCTCGGGCAGTGATATCAGATAATGGAACTCAATTCCAAGGACGGATGGTTCGAGAACTTTGTTTTAAGTTTGGCATTACCCATCATTTCTTTTCGGTCGCCCATCCTCAAACCAATGGGCTAACGGAAGTATCTAATCGACTTATCCTGAAGGGATTGAAATCTAAGGTTGAAGATCTAGGGGAAAATGAGCCGATCATATCTATGTAGTCATGTTGGCTTATAGAACTATACCCCGATCTACGACTCTTGAGTCTCTATTTTCTTTGGTGTATTGGTCTGAAGTAGTTAGTCCAATAAAGGTGGTCATTAGATTGCCACAGATAACTCAATATGATGAGCATATGAATGACGAAAGAAAATCGTTGGATCTTGAGATATTTGAAGAAAAGAGAAATGTCATTTATGCGCGCATATGCTCTTATCAACGAACCATGAACGGACCAAAATAAGCATGTTCTTCCTAGAGAATATTCTGAAGATGACCATGTCCTTAGGAGTGTCAGAGTCCAAAGAAATGTTGAAAGTTGGGTAGAAACTGGGAAGGACCCTATAGAATTTCGAAAATAGTAGATGTTGCAGCCTATAAATTAGAGACTCTAGATGCCGATGAGATCCCAGAACCTTAAATGTCATGAATCTACGACAATATTTTCTGTAAATATTTTATTATCAATGATAATTCTGAACCAGAAATATGATCTCTAATTATAAAGAGAGTACAATGAACATAATACAATCTGCTTCTTTTTTACTAGTGACTGGTTCCGGAGATAAGATCTTCTAGACGAGTCTGGATTGGTGACCGCATTGACTTACCATTAAGGCTCTGACTAAGTCAGATGCTTCAACGTATAGGAGAGTGCTTCGGGTATATCTCAAAGCTCACATAACTTACTACGAACTTAATATCCTCTTCAATGGTCCTCTTTATCTAGAGATAGCTCTTATGTTTTTGTATCTCCTCGAAAAAAATTGAGAATAGGGACTGAATATATCAATCAAAGAATAAGCCAATCCCGTCATTGGACTCATGAAAACCAGGGCTACGTTGTTGGATTCAGTCATTAACTTAGGGACGGAATAAGAGCGGTCCACATCCACAACAAACCTCTTACATCTTATCAAACCTCATTTAGATTCCAACTCAAATCCTATAAGGGAGACCAATAGTCAGAGACTCGATCCTATACTTAAAGGTTCTTTAAGATAAAAGAAAAACGCGTATGAGCAGAATAAAAATCTCTCATTTAGACCTGAACTTATTCTTAAACAAAATAGAGAAAGAAAATCTTGGGTAAGACGATGCAGGGCTGAGTAGAACGTTTTGGAATAGATTCAAGGTTGATATAATCACTTAATTATAGTAAGATTAGAGTTTGTATATTTAATAAAGTATTCGAGGAACGAAAATGTTATTAACAAAAACAAATCACAAAGAGTTGAAGTTCACAGTAGAAGGGACCCAACGCTATCCCAGTTTTTCCAGTTTCTTCTCCCGCTCTATCACCAACTCGTTGGCCGATCGTTCCATTAGGTCAAACAAAGGAAAGTTGAGATCCTTAGATAGGGGATGTTCCTCAAGAACGGGAATATCTTTGAAGTTCCCATCCTTGGTCAAAGGATCTATTTTATTCTAGCGCTCATCTTCTTGGTCTAAATCAAATTGTGTAGTAACTTTGCCCTTCAATTTGTCCATGTACTGGGAGACATATGCCTTGTAGATGTTATCTGCTAAGGCAAACAACAGATGGGATCGGGCCAAAACGAGAAGAGCTTCTCGAACTGATCTCTATGTTGCGGCTCAATGATTTTATACATAGCCGGCATGCTCAATGATCGGATTTCACCAATATCACCCCTTCTACCTCAGCCACCGCGAGATCGGTCACCTTCGTGCTGGAGCCTCCCACAGATTGTGAGGATCCCGCAGGAGTAATCGGCGTAGAGCGAGACGTCCCGGGTCAGGTCCTCCTAGCCTTAGCATCAGTGGTCATTTCAGCAATCCTGTATTCTGACATTGTATCTGTTTAACCTGCAAAAGAAACTGATGAGGATCAGGATATCTGAACCAAAATAAATTATTCTCCATACCCGATCCTTCAGACTAATCGGAGCTGGAAAATATCCCCTTCGTTGCTGGAGCTGCGGTCCTACCCGTTATTCCTATTTCTACTAACTTCTTTTCCCTAAGGATGTCTATACGCTTAAGGCGCTTTTCCAGAGTAGGAAACATCACTAAGGTGTTAGCGAAGTTCTGATGAGAAAGATTGAACCGGGTTCGATTCAACTTACCGATGAGTTCATGTTGTGTGGTTGGCCACACCTTCAATAAGTCCTCCTTCGGAACCCCTACCCAGACATAGCATGACTCTCATTCATGAAGAGAGTCTTTCTTATCCACTATGGCATATTCAGCGGTCCGAATTGCTATATAGTATAACTTTCAGCACCCTAGTAATCGTTTATCTCTTCGGCACCACACCAAAAACAAATTTTAAAACATTTATAGTGTTGGCTCTATACCGTATTTGTGGCAGTAAAAGATGAAGGCCATTATGTAAAAATAACTACCCGGGAACAGAGCGTAGGTTGGACAATGAATCTCCTGAAGAATGACTGTTACAAAAAGGATGTAGCGGAAAACGTAAGTCTCACTTCACGGACGCATAGATGACTGAGATAGAGTTCGGGGGAGTCATCATTTATGCAGGGAGAAAACAATGAACGTCTTATTTTCCATTCAGGATGGAATAATGGGCAGGGATAGAAAATCTGACCCAATGTTCTTCGGTATCGATTTCAGATATCACTAGGTATCTAATCTTGCTAGGAGCCATAAGTTTTTACCTCAAGATTGTTGATTAAGAGAGATCGGGGTTTGAGGTAGAACGAAAATCGCACATTGTTGTGGCTTCTTGAGAAATCTTTACAAATGACGATGGAAGGTGTACAATACCAAAACCCTAGATTATATACATCCTCCTTGGCCATTAATGAATCGACACGTGTACTACTGCAGGTGGCTGCAGTCTGACCATCTTTCAATTATCAGAATACGGAAAGGCGCATGATATTTTAACGTTTAAATTAGAACGTTGCCATATAGTCGTTACAAATCTGAAATTCAAATGAACATGTTTCACAAATCGCACAAGTATAGGATCGATATTAAGGACGCTTGTCATAACTAGTTCTGGTGCGGTATTCCTTTACGCATGATCGGGCGATATGCTTGACATATTTTTTGTCAGATGATTGCCCATATATCACATCTAAGATTATAATAAAGCCAGAGAGGCTAGTGATTAATGCTTCAGGACCCGGTGACCCGAAGTGGTGGAAGCCCAAGGCGGTTTGGGCAGGCCCATGCGACAAGGAACAATCTTATGCGGCTAGGGACCCATTGCTTGATGATGACCTAGCCCATTTAATGGTAACATAGTTCTAAATCTCACGTAATTAGCAGGACCAAAGGATCACTGATTGGACCGCTTACCAAGAGCTTAAGACCAACCCTAAAGATTGGTCTGAAACGGTTACCAGTGGGTAGCGAGTAAATCGATAGTTACATATAGGCAGCGACAACCACCCCATTTTATGTCGTGGTGATAACGACATTGTCAGAGACAGTTACAGAACGTTTTCCACGTATGATTCTCCTCTATAAATATGAGATGAAGTGGCTAGCTCGAGAGGACCTTTTACACGTGCAGAGGACCCTTGGACGTGTGCAGACTTACGTTCTCTGCATTTGTTCTTCGTTACTTTCCTTAATCATTTTCTCAGCCTTTGATTTCGTTGTAACTTCACTGTTTTATTAATGGATTTGACTAAGAGTATTCTTACTTTTAGCTATGTGGTTTTTTCCGCTTGGTAAGGGTTTTCCACATTAAATCATTTGTTCATCGCTTTATTTTAATTTTACTATCATCCCCCCAATTTTTATAAATAACAAAGCAAGCTCTGATAATCTCGGACCTGTTGACTGTTAATACCTCTATCTTTTAAACCATAACAATATTAAAATATAAAGCCAAAAATTTATAAATTAATAAATTATCAAATTTAAGTTGTCGAAAATGAATACATTTGACATTTAGAGAGATTTGAATTACTCTCCCTAATCAATTCGAATATTTTTTTGTCATAAAAAAACATATTTTATCTATATCGTCTGAAATATATATAATAATATGCCTACCTTTAGTGACGCTTTATTCACTAGTGAGCTAATGGATAATATTAGTCTTTTATATATTCTTATTGTTGACTCAATATCTACAAGTTTGTGAACTCTTGTATTGAATGAACTCGAATATTAAACAATGATCTATTTCCGTCTAAATTTGATAAATATTTTTTTTTCAAATTTGATTAAGAACCTTAGAAATTAAGATTATACAAAAGAAACACTAAAATTTATGTTATGAGTATGGAGTAAAATTGAAATACTATATTAAATAAGATATTGAATTTCAAGATGGAGAAAATGAAACTGAGAAAAGAAACACAACCGTAATGCAAGTTTTATGATTACGCGCCCAGTGCGTTGAAAAGCATACACCCCCATAAATCTTGCAATATAGCAAACAGCTTATCAAATATATTACTACAAAATTCAATTATATTTTCAATTCTTACAAGAATATTCTTCATAATTATAAAATTTTAAAAAAACTTTTTTGATTTAATACATGATTTATATAATGCAAAAAATGAGGATTAAAATGTGAATATAAAAATACATAAGAATTGGACATACATCTCTAACAATTTTCAGCCTCGTTGCCAAACAACTTTTAACATTGGCATCATTTTGAAGTACTTTTATTTCATAATTAGTAATGCATTATGTCACGATCTTGATCCGGCTAGGCTACAACATAATAGTACCAAATAATCACTCTAGAATATTAATCTAGACCACATTGGGAAGTGTACATAGTCACGGGACATATGAAGTACAAAAATAACTTTGATGATACTAATTACTAAAATGTTCAAGAAGATGAGTGTCTCATCATCTCGAAAAGGTTATAGTTACATAAATATTTGTTATACATTATCAATCTAGAATGAATGTTTTTGTACCCAACAATAATAGCATTCCGATCCAAGTTGTAATTGTTTTTTTTATTATTTAATTTTTTTAAAAAAAAATATATATTATTTTAGGGTTGGACCTTATATGATATTTTATACTGATGCCACCTTATATGAATGAAATCATTGTTTGAAATAAATTAGAAAATATGGCTGTATGTTCCAGAAAAAGTAAAGTAAAACAATATCACTAGATAATACAGTAGAAGTTCACTTCAGTGTAATACTTGTGAGGGTAAGAGTTGGTTGCTGGGCCCTTGCTGGGTTATGAATGTTGGGATGTATAATAAACTGCTTGTAACTGGGTCATTGTGGTTAAGCCCACTTGTATACATATGAACTCTGTCGCTTGAGTTCAGGACATTTTATTCTCTTCGCCTAGGGTTTGCGATTTTTCTCCGAGTTCTTTGCACTTGCGATTTCTTTGTGCTTGTGTTTTTTGTGTGCTCTTGAGACTTACTGGCTTACTGGTTTGATAACTTGCTTTAGAAAAGATTATGTTTAAAAGGCTCTTTTGAAATCTGAGGCTTGTCGTCTACTTAGTTTGTTAAACGTTTTCTTGAGTGAAACTGCTCTAGAACGTCTATGACGTTATAGTTTTTAGTACGTTTGAGTACTGTTTGTGAAACTGTGCAAATCTGTGTGTCTCTAGTCGTGGATCTGAAAAATCTGAGAATCTTGCCATCACGAGTGACTTCTCTTCGGAATAAGACTAACATTTGCGGTTAGACCAGTATCACTTTCATTTTGTGTGTACTGACTATTTCTTGAGTGTGCAGGAACAAATTAGCGCTGAGTGTGCATCTGAAAGCAACTGAAACAAAAGTCGGGCTCGGAATTGGAATTATTATTCTCGTGAACATACGAGAACGAAACTGAGCATTCGTAACCCTACTTTACTTTACTACGTTATTGTGTGATTACGTGATTAGCTGTTTACGAAACTTCTTGATTGTAGAACGTTTCCAGTTTGCTAATTAGTAATAATATCGTAGGGCAAAATAGTGGATTGCCGAGACGATCGATTCTAAGATAAGAATCAAGATCGGATACCACTCTAAAATCTGTGTGTTTCTATCGCTATAAGAATACTAGAACTAAATGGATTAATAAAAACAACAAATACCACTTATAAAAATGTCTTGGGAAGAGTGTGGGTGAGTGATAGTTACGAAATAACCCTAGACAATACCAAATTAAAGTTAGGTGTGAATTTAATTCACATGGTACAAAATTAAAGATTAACAACCATAGTCCTCGAAGTCACAAGAAATTTAAGTTTTATGATTGAATTTACCAAAATGATGACATTTTGGGGACCAAATATGACTAACCATAATCTAATGTCATTAAAACTAGACGATGACCAATTATTCCAAATTCATAAATTTTGTGGACTATATTTGATATTTTGTGTAAAGTTTAGAAACTAGTATTACCTTTAGCAAATTTTGATTATTAGTTTTGAAGTTTAGTGAACAAAGGGTCACGATTAACAAATATTAAAGACAATATACACCAAAAATATGATATTTTTAGAAACTATAAATATCAAATTAAAGTTTATGCACTAAATTTAAGGAAAGTTTGTCACCATGCCATTTCTCAAAAACAATTGATTGTTTATAGGGATTAAATTGAATTTGTATTAGTAAAATAAAATAAATTGACCTATTAATAAAAATAAAACAAAAGAACTTATAAAAAATATATCTTAACAACTTACAACAAAATGATAAGGATGCAATTGAAATGATATAAAAATAACATATTTAATATCAACCTCCACTACCAAATATACTCATTATAAGAAATGTCAATTATTGTAGTCTAAAAGACTCAGGTACCAACAATTGACATGTTCATAATAAATTGAACTTGTTTATGATTTGTTTGAAATGGAGAAAACGATTATAAAAAGCAAATAAAGCGATCGAACAACGATTTAACATGGAAAACCATAGAGAAAGTGGAAAAAACCACTGTTATTTATAAAATAAACAATGCGCATGAGTAAAATCAGCAGAGTAATGGCGATTTCGCGCATCCAAAAGATACACTCGAGCCAGCGCTTTCATCTAGTATTTATAAAGGATGGATCGTGCGTGGAAAACGTCTTGTAACCGCTTCTGTCACGTCGTTTTCACTTAGCGAAATGCATGGCAACTGCTCACTGCCTGCCTGTATAGGATCGGTCCCCGAAGCGTTTGAAGGTTGCTGGTCGAACGACCTTCGGTCCTTTAGGCCTTTGGGTCTTGTTGTACAAGCCTTCGGAACTCGTTGTCTTTAAATATTTAGGTTATCTCCTAGTTATGGATCTAGGGCCATATAAGTTCGTATCTTGTCTAATGGGCTGACCCAAATCACTTTGGGCCTCCGTTAGTTCAGGGTACCGGGTCTCGGAGTCCTCATCATCAATATAACTATCAAACACAATAAATTTTATTTAAATTTTATTTTTTCAAAAAATCGAATTAATTAAACACAACCTTGTATTAACACCACCAAATATTCATATTTGTAATTGATTTTTTTATTTGAAAATGAAAAACCTAGATTGCACGATTCGTTCGGATTCGTGCAATCTAGCGCACAGGGTGCAGTATGGTGCGTACCAACTGCGTCAAAATTTAAAAAAAAATTAAAATTAAAAAAAGAAGAAAAAAGAAAAAAGATATATTTTAATTAATTTGAATGAAATTTTATATAATCTATCATATTAGTAATTGAAATGATTTGAAATATTATTGGTATTAAGGGTAAAAATTATTCCTAAATATCATAAGATTTAGTATTTGTGAAGCGCTGGGAACCGGTTGCCGTAATGAAAAGACAATTAGAATTATACATGGAAAACCCGAGAATTGAGAGCAAAACCCATGGGACATCAAACCCATGAAAAAGTTTCACTTGAAAAGATAATTATAGACCACATGTAATAGAGGAGCTTATTGTTATTGCCTTTGCTGCTATCTCTGCTCCACTTAGCTCTCCCAAGTCTGAGCACTCTTCCTCCTTTTATAGAGGAGTGATAGAATACAAAACTGCTAAATCTAATCATAATCTTCTCATGTCTCATCAGACGCTCTCGAGCTAATTTATACGACTTTTAATTCCCAAAAGTCGTGCGGCGCCATCTGAGATTGGTGGCGCAACAATTGTTGACATTTATGAATTTACTACCGACAACGTCGATCGCCAGATGCACCGTCCATTGCCGATCGGGCCTAATGAATGTCGAGCATGACATCTTGACAAGTGTCGATCATTGTCGAGCGGACGTGGTGACGTACCCATCGGGTATTCCATACCAGATGTCGATTGTCATATCCAAGAAAATATGTCGATCGTTATCTTGTTATCATTTTGCAAATATACCCGTCCGGCTTGATCCGTTATTACAAATCCATGCATTAACAATAGCCCCCCAACTTCAGGCGATCGTCGTCGTCGAACGTCGAAAGAAGTTGACCTCATCATGATTTAAACGTGATCAACACACGTCTTTTCAAATTCTGTCTCTGCTCGATGCTGTCAGATCGCCGACCTCGATAACTGTGCATAATTCAGAGAGTCGCGATCTCAACCGTCCACGTGGTGCAATCCTATGCGTTGGGTTAGAACAAAACTCTAATCGTATCATCACTCTCATTTGTGCTATGTGAATCTATAAGCATTCAAAGTGATCCAAGCGATTTCTAACCAACTCCGGCGACTTCTTTTTCACTTCTCCAACTCCTCCACGATCATCTAAGGTTTATTTCTTACTCTCTTCACGTTTGCGCATAATTTTCATTTTGATTTTATCCACTTTTCACACTTTTTGCACATTTTTATACGTTTTCCAGTGGGTTTCTGTATTTGGTCGTTATTTTCCGACGAGTTTATGCATTTCTCCCCAGTATTCCGATGATTTTATGAGTTTTCCAGCGAAATTTTTATTTTTGATGATCGATCTTGCTTTCATATGGCTCAAGTTCTAAATTTCGATACCGTGCGTGAAAAATACTCCATTGCAACGGAAGCTGGCGGATCGTCATTAAGCAATGATGTGCCGTTGACGATATCTGCTTTGAGTTATTGGCTCAGATTCCCACTCTATCCCTTCATCATTGAACTACTATGGGCTCTAACGATGCCCGTTTTCGCGTCGATGCCAAGTAGTCATCTTGTGATCATCACTTATATCCACTACGATGATGCTGCCATGATCATCCCAACGTCATCAATTTCATGATGATCTACAAAGTCCTGTTGCGGACGGGCACTCAACTTCTCTCCCAATGCAGACTCTACTACTACATCTCCATAAACAACGACCACGATCTTGTCGATCGACCACATTCGCAAGGCGATTGATATAATTCTTTTATCTAGGTCGGAATTCAAGATAACAACCTGGAATTCTCTCTCCAAGAGTCGGCTGCAACTGGAAAGCTAACGATTAATGGTGAAGAAACAGTAATCTTTGCCGACCAGCTCAAAAATTTACCGACGATAATGGTCCCCTTTCCAAAAAAAGACGATCGTCTTAACTGGAAGGTGATGTTTGCAGAGGATATCCTCAAACGTCTACATATATCGGGTCGATCAATGAGTGATCGTATCGGTCGACCTTGGGTTCAACCTCCATCGCTATCCGTAGAACGTAAGTTCTTCTTGCTTGTCAATTTCCCTTTGTTTCAAGTACTAACATTGTTTCTCTGTTTCAGCTTCTTCCTCCAAACAATCTTCTGGGAAACTGAAGAGAAAACAGAAGATGCTTGTCGAGAAAGTGTAGAAGAAAATGGCAAAAAAGAAGAATAAAATATCTTTCAACCGTGAGATACTTCCCTTCCATTTATTTTACTTAACTTTTTCTTGACTGCATGTCTCTTCGTCATAAAAGAGATCACAATCGCCATCGTCACCACCACCTTCCTTGCTAGAAATAGATACATAAAGGGATGCTTCTGAAGTGGAAGAAGCATTCTGGTCGACCGACATTGTCGATGGGGCAACTTCAATCCCTTTGGCAAACATTGTTATTGAAATGGAGCCTCTTCGCTATTTTTTGAAGATCTAACTTTTGAGATGTAACTACCTAGAAAGGCGACATGAACGGAACCCGACACGTTAGTCTCGCATATATTTTTTTATAAAACATGAAAGAAGATATCTTAGCAATTTAACATGAAAAGAGAGATTTTTTGGAAGCATGGACTAAAGGGTCATTTAGAAAAATTAAGAGACCTATAGATAGGAGTGGCAAGGACAAAGAAGGGTTATTTGGCACAAAAAGTTGTAAGTAAACTCGAGAGAGTCAAAATCACCACGAAAATCGAGGAGAAATAATTAACCGCGATTTGGGACCAAAGTGTAATTCACTACGATTTTTGGGCCAAAGTCAAATTCACCACGAAAAATTGGGCTAAGAAGCAAATCACCGCGAATTTTGTACCTATGTGCAAATTTGACTCGAAAATGGACTAGTGTATAATTCACAGCTAATTTCAGGAACAGCTTGCAAATTCACCGCGAATCCAGGACCAGCTTGTAATTTACCACCAAATTGAGACCAACGTGTAATTCAACGCGAATCCAGTGACCCGCAGGTGATCTCGTCTAAAAATATTTTGGATATTTATATTTAGATCAGTCAATTTCTTTAATTATTAGGAATTCAATTGTTGTGGGGACACGAGCGATATACGAGGTTGGGCCCACAATGTGTGGGCTTACGCCCTCGGGAGAGCGAAGCTCTACCATGGTTTTCACTATAATAATCGAGAGATACAATTACAATGAATAAATATCGATAATCTGAGCTAAAACGGTATGAAAAAGCAATCAAATATGCTCCGCCACGACGTAACTGTCAAAAACTCGCGAATGAAGGGCTGGCCGCGAGATTTCGTACGAAAACTCGCGAATAGTATTGTGCTCGGGTGGAAACTCGTGAATAGTAAAGTGTCACGGGTACGAAACTGCGTAACGGGGGAAACTCAACGAAAACTCGCGAATAGTAGCTAAAGCTTAACTGGCCGTGAGTTTTGGTGCGAAAAGTCGTGGGTGGAGGCTGAAAAATGAAGTCTCGCGAGTGCCTTCACAAATTCGAGCGAGAGCCTTGCCTTGGGAGGTACAAAAAGAGTACGAATCCCTTTTCAGTTCTTTGGAGCTCATATTTATAGAGAAATCCAGCCCAATTAATAAGTTTCAGGCCCAGGAGCCCAAATATCACTTGATTCAGCCCAAAGTACTCAAATAATATTTAATTAAACTGGAATAAATGTCATACCGCAATAGAACTTCGGAAATGCATCTCGATCGAAAAATAGCCGGAAATATCGATGAGATAATACCGGAAAACCTCGTAAAATAATTCATTGCTTCCAGATATCGAATATACAGCCAAAAATAGCGCTACAACTTACCGGCGCGCTCCTCATGTGCCAAATTACGAAAATACCCTTGGTCCCGTTCGACGCCGAATTTGTCCGAAACTGATAGAAACGTTAGTGAAATGCTCATATATAGGCCCGGGGGTCCGAATTACGAGAATTCCCCCAAAACAATAGAGTGACATATATATACGAGAATACCGAAAATATCATCTAGCCACGTCGGACGAGCTCCCGGGATGTCATAATACCGAAAATACCCCCGGGTAATATCAGCAGGCAATTTGCTACTAATTTGGGGCTGAACTGTGATTCACCGGGAATCTTAGGGTCTGGCTGCAAATTACGGTGGAATTGGAAGTGGAGAAGAAGATTTATCGCGAACCGATCCCGAAACGCAACAAAAGGTGTAGTAACGGGATATTACGGTAAAATCACAAGTGAACAATCAACAAGAGGGAAGTTGTAGAATCACACAATAGTATAATAGGTTGATATATATGTATGCAGGGAAGTAGGAAACAAAGAATGCATCGGATACTAAGAGAATAGGGTATGCATAGTAAACACAATAAATTAAGAGAAGGTTCACAGCTAGGGATTTAGAGAAAAACTTAAAGTTAAAATGAAATAAGCGTAATGTAAAAAGAGAAGTCTCAGGGCAAGGTAGAAATACCATGTCTGGCATCATGTTCATACAGGTAGGACATGTCCGAAGAAGTCACACAAAGGTTCCTAGAGATGGGATTGTACGTACTACAGAGCCGAACGGAACCGGATGAGAACGGGATAACGCCTAGGTCACTACCCGGGGAAGGGAAGCATATCCTCTCGTCGAGTCGACCAATAGCTAATGGTCGGGTTGGCAGAGACATGTTGCCGGGCATGTAAAAGCAAGAAAATAAAGGAAGAAAACCATGGAGGAATAGGAAGAGAGAAAGAAAAGATAAAACTAATAAATGAAAAGTAAAAGAAAATAAAGAAAGATAAATAAACAAGTTATATTTAAAAATAGATAAGTTTCTTGTGACCGCTTTACAGATTTTGTAGTAGATGAGCTGGAGACTTAGGCAGAGGGAAACTGAGGTCGTCGGTCGTCCACTGTCCAAGTCGACCCTTTTGATATGTGAACTTATTGTGTTTTGACAAACATATGTTGTTCTCTTCGCATTTCGAACTGTTTTTTAATTAAGAGTTTTTGCCAATTTGTTGACACATGGAAATTCGTCTAGGCCAGGTTTACATGTCGTTACATGAGAGTTGCTATAGGATCTCCGGTTGGACTTCGAACGACACTCATTGTTCAATGAATTCCTGCAGACCGAGCAAGTTCAACTGATCGACTATCCGAGGAAGTCTCCAATCAGGTTGGCAACAACCCCAATAAACGATCTTCCACCTCATCTAACAATCCAACCCCAAGTGACGAACGAAACTGCATCACCATCTGAAGTAAGTTCGTCAACTGGAAGCCAGAGTTTCCCTTCATGATTTGTTGAGTTCCAAAAGCATAACATGGGGGGAAATTCCACTCTTCAAATGTCGGTCCACAATGAGGCGCTGAAGCACCCGATCGTCCTAGTTGCATTAAGGACGCCCATTAGTACTCATATTGACGAAATGATGGCGGTCGACCACTCTCCCTAATTCGCTCAGCAATGCAACAATCGTCCTTCGCGAGATACTTCAAGTAATTCAACTCAATGTATCATAATTTACTAACTACCGATCCTTGCAGATGTTGTTTTGTCTATATATCATAAGACAACTTGTTCCTTGAAGACGAACGTTCTTCTGCATAAGAAGCTTTCAGAAGCAAAAAACCAACTTGCTGAAGAAATATACAAGGCTCCAAAAGAAAGAAATATGGCCGCTCGGCTAGAGGGGGAGCTAGTCGAAGCAAGACGTCAAACACAAGAACTCCCTCACATTCAGGGGGAAAATCAGACACTGAAGAATAGAGTGGATGTGATCATCAAAGAGCTATCATATTCGTCACTAGAAACTCAAGCAGAAACAACGAGGAGAGTCGAAGCCGAATGCCAACATACCTCCTCACCAATCAACTAGATGCCGAACGAAAAAACGTCAACCTTGCCGAACGCGCTCCTAGATATGCTGAGGAAGAATATTGCCATGCTCTGAAGTCCACAAAGACAAAGTTTAACACTTCATGAGTTTTGCCAATGGTGTCCTCCTTGACGTTCCCAAAAAGTGCTCGGAATATGACGGTCGGATCACCACCCTCCAACAAACGATCGACAAACATGTCAAAGACGAAGCTTCACTTTTGGATACATTCGTTGTCTCCCCAACGTTCAAAAATATGGCGCTAAGCTACTCCCACGGAACCATAGAAGAACATAAGATTATAACAATCCAACAGATTATCAACATCTTTGGATTAAATTCAAACTCCGAGGATTGTGAGCATCTCAACCCGATCACCTTTGATGAGGAGTTCAACCCACGCTCATCACTGGAGATTGAAGGTGACGATCTAGAATTTGGCTATCTTGTCGATCGTTTAGATAAAACTATAACAGATAGCTTGGGAGACCTAAGCTTTAGTTCCGATTGAATGTAACATTTTGCTTGCAATGTATATAATACTCGCGTAGATTCTGCACCAATGCATAAATAGTTGGTAATAATAAACCAATCATAATATTGACGATCCCCTCAATACCGATCATAATAAGTACCGATCGATTTAATGCTAATTGTAACACGCCGATCTTACTTCCAACAATAAACATTGACCATAACAATGTCAAACACAATTAGTCATGTCGATCGACTAATAAGTTTTCTTAATTAATTAAATATAATTTTATATTTAATTATCACATTAAATCTATTTTATTTTAGATTGTTTAATTGATATAATCATTTGTGTGTATATTATTTAATTGGGTTTAAATATAATTAAATTAATTTTTTTATAAATTATAATTTATTTTAAATTTATATTATGATATATAATTTATTTTAAATTTATATTATGATATATAATTTATATTCATTGATTCCATGTAATTTAAACATAATATTATCTCATGGATTGATTTTTCATTTATATTGTTGCATTTGTACAATTATTATATATTATTATATATACTTCAATTTTTTTGAAATACGATTTTAATAAACGAATATAATTTGATTTAAATTGAAATTTATTAATTTATTAAAAACTCGAAATTATAGGATTAATTGTTAATATATTTATGTTAATGTATTTAATATACTTTAATTAAAATGTATTAAAGAATATTTTGATAATTTGATTTATACATTTATTTTTAATAAAAAATGATCAAATATATATTTTTTAAATTAATTATGGAAACTGATTTGTTTATACTATTACTTTTTAATGAAAAATGATAAATTATATATTTTCTTTAATGAATTTAATATATATTACGAATAATATAGATACAAAATTTATCTCTCTCCCAAAAAAGGTTATTTAACAAAGAAGATATGAAAATAGCTACGTTGCACGGGTACGAGATACGGGTGCTGAGGTGCTGGGTATGATGATTTTAGAAATATTCGATTTATGGTGCGTTAAATTCAATATAATATAATAATCAATATAAATATTTGAAATTTTCAAAATACATAAATCGATAAAAAGTAATGAGTTTTAAAATAATTTACGAATGAAATATGAAATTCTTAATTCACATTTGTTAGCTTTTTGTTCTCACCTTCCAGTCACCTGTGTAGTTCTTTTTTACACATATAAGAGCTTCTGAATAGCTTCATATCATTATACTCTCATTAATCCTAACTTTTTACAAAAATGTGTGTGGATGCGTGAATCTGTACACCGAAATACCTAACGCACACTTCGTACATGAAATTCTCAAATTTCAAGAAACACGTGCAACATATAAAAATAGGTTATTATACAAATTATTTATACAAAAAAGTTATTTTGTTGATATAAATATGGCTATTTAGCCAATTTACCCCCTTCCTCTATTTACAGGACACACCTAGGGTGGGGTCCATGAGCCCAATCCCAATAGTTGTAGCAGAATTGGTCCCCTTCCTGGTAGACTGAGTAATGTAGATTTGGGTAATTTGGACAAATAACTTCTTTCAAATATTAATTTATCAAATAACCTTGATAAAGAATTAGATAAATAACCATTGTTTACAAAATATTGGCAAGTAACATTCTTTCTATATTTTAATAAAAATAAATAAATAACTTTTATATATTAATTAAAAATATATAATAAATTAATTATGATATATAAAATAATGTTTAATAGCGATCCGAAATTTCGTACCGATTGGACCAATACAAAATATTAATTAATTAATTTTTTTTATGGGCTCCGACCCGGAAATTCGGTATCGAATCGATATGAAAACAATGATATTAAGATCAAATTGACTTTAACGAGTTTGAATTCAAAATAGTAATGATCCGAAATTTCGTACCGATTTGGATCGGTACGAAATATTACTAATTTATTTTTACCAGATCGATATAAAAAATCCCAGGTTTCGACTCGGAAACCCGGTAACGGTCCAAATACTGGTGCCGCTCGGTTTTCCTTGTACCGGCCCGTATGAAAACATTGATATTAAAATCAAATTGAATTTAACGAGTTTGAATTCAATACACTTACGTTGCAAAAATAATTAAATTCGTTTAATAAATCGTAAGAATTTGCTATAATAAATTAAATTACGATTGAAATATTGATAAATATTATATCGGGTGACCCGTAAAATACCGGATATCAACCGATATATAGGTGATACACCCCGAGTCAGAACATATGTTTTCATATCGATCGATATGTGAAATTACGATATGAAAATACCGACTAGTATCCGGTACTATAACTCGATACCGCCATGTATTTCACATATTGATCAATATGAAAACATATGTTGGGATTCGTAGAGTATGCCCGATGTATCGGTTGATACCCAGTATTTCACGTGTCGCCCAATATAATATGTTATCAATATTTTTATATTGTAATTTAAATATTTTTATAACTTAAATATTTTGAATTCAAACTCGTTAAAGTCAATTCGATCTTAATATCACTGTTTTAATATCGATTCGATACCGGATTTCCGGGTCGGATCCCATAAAAAAATAATAATAAATTAATATTTCATACCAATTCAATCGGTACGAAATTTCGGATCGTTACTAAATTTTGGATCAATATTAAACATTATTTTATATATCATAATTAATTTATTATATATTTTTAATTAATATATATAAGTTATTTATTTATTTTTATTTAAAAAAATGTTATTTGGTCAATGTTTTTTAAACAAGGTTATTTAGTCAATTCTTTATCAAAGGCTATTTGACAAACTAATATTTTACATAGGGCTATTTGCCCAAATTCCCCAGATTTATTCGCTGGATTCCAGTGCTCTCAACTGGATAGAAGAAGCAAGTTCTTAATTTTTCTCCATCTCCTGTTCTGGTTTTATTTTCTCGCTAATCGGATGTGAACGATCGGCCTTTTGTCCATCGGAGCGCGGCGAATGAAAGTCTCTTACTCTCCATTTCTTTGTGTTCCATAAATATTGACTTCGCCTTTCTAGTTTTTTGGGCTTTTATTCTTTTCTTCCACTCCAAAAATGGCAAACTAACGCATACTTATCCCTGCTCTCTTTCGTGAAACCCACCTCATTTTTGTGTATAATCTACTGTCCTGATTTCTGATCCTTATTGTAATTTTTTTCCTGAACCCATATGGCGAGAGAAAAGATTCAGATAAAGAAGATCGACAACGCAACTGCGCGGCAGGTTACATTCTCCAAGAGAAGAAGAGGGCTTTTCAAGAAAGCCGAAGAGCTTGCTGTTCTTTGTGATTCTGATGTTGGTCTTATAGTCTTCTCCTCCTCCGGCAAACTCTTTGAATACGCCAGCTCCAGGTCTCGCATCTCTCCACCTTTAATACTTCTTTGTTTGTTTTATATAAAAAATTGGCGAACAAGCCAAATGAATTCCTAAAACAATAGCATAACGCAGCTTTTTGGTGCGATCCACAAACTTTTCTCTATTAAATATCCCATTATATTGATTGGTTGCTTGTTTGTAGAGATTTTATTGGATGAAAGAGTTAGTTCTCTAGATTATTTTTAAAAAAAATTTGTCTACTGGGTCTGATCTATCTGATTCTTCTGTTTAGAGCCAATTGTAAAGAAATCTTATCTCCCCATCGGATCTATCTTCAGTTTGTACTTGCAGCTAATTCTGAAGAAGACTAGTGAATTATCTAATCCGTTTCTGAAGATCCAATCCAATTCAAGTGTTTTTGTTTTCCTTTTTTTTTATTCTTGAGATTTGCTCATTTTATTTATCAGGAGACGGTATAAAGTTTAAAAATGGGTTTTCATGGGAGCTTTGTATCTCATAACGATGGCAAGATACCAGATTGTTCTTGCTTCCTTCGTAAAATCAAGAAAACTTCACTTTTATGGCCTATTTTTTGTCTGACTTTATCTGTTTAGGGCAAATGTAGGGTTCTTTATTACCATTATGAGCTTCATTGCTAAAACTCCTACTTTTAATCTTTCTTTCGACATGTTTTTGGTCTGATCTGCATTCTTACGAGGCTGACTAGTCTCAATTTCTTCATGCAGTGTCCATTAATGCTTATTGAACACTGCTTTTCGTATCTTGTCCATATGGCTAAAACTTTGAGTTACATCTATGACGATGGTTTAATGATGATGCATGATCCAATAGGCTGGTTGTTTTGCAGTATGCAGGATATGCTCGAGCGGAATGATTTGCATTCGAAGAACCTGAGTAAATTGCAGGTTCTTCTCTTTTCTTTTGTTAAATTTCTAGAGTTTCGTCAATTTACGTAATGGAGGAGAACCACTGTAAAAAACTTAAAGAAATCATTTACAATGGTTTATATTTCCTCTTATAAACTAACCCATACAACTTTCCACTTCTAATATGGGATAATTGTCACTATTTCAACATTTTAACAAGATTGCATCTTGCGGTCATTATTAATATATGATATGCAGTTACCCGAAGAAAGTGCATGCTCTAGACTTACCAAAGAAGTGGCTGCCAGAAGCCATCAGCTCAGGTACAAATAACTCATTCCTTAAATGTGGCTGCCTATTGAAAAATACAAGGAAGATTAATCAAGTGTAAATTAGGCTTATGCGAGGTGAAGATCTACATGGATTAAGTATCCAGGAGCTGCAGCAACTCGAGAATTCACTTGAAACTGGATTAAGCCGTGTAATGGAGAAGAAGGTTAGGGTTTCAGTGTACAATTATATAATCCATGAGTTCTTTCTGAGCCAATGAAATTTCACAGGGGGAGAAAATCATGATTGAGATCAAGCGTCTGCAAGAAAAGGTGTGTTTCAAGTTAAAACTCCATTACGTGACAACTTGTTCTCTTCTTTTTTTACATTTAGCTTGTTATCAGGGAAAACAACTAATGCTAGAGAACGAAAGGCTTAATCAACTGGTACTTTACACATAAACACACAGAAAAACAGTTAAATTCAAGAACCCTCTATTAAACTGTTCTTTTTTAACATAAGGTGATGAACATATCAAACGCCGGGAAAGAGACAGTCATGGCTGCTGATTCATTCAACATGATATGCGAGGATGGCGAATCGGAATCCATTAACGCCTCAAGCTCTTTTGGACCTCCTCCCCATGATGAAGATAGCTCTGATACTTCTCTTAAGCTCGGGTTAACCATTAGCAAGGTTTTGTTTCATCTACATTCCTTCACTCTAATGGGGATTTTCATGTAATTCTAACAGGCTCCCATATTTTCGCTGAAGAAGGAAGATTCATACTGAAGTAGTCTCGCCATTGCTCTCTCTGATTCAACATGCTGCTATATGTTTCTTCCATCTGTTAACTGATAATATTTGCCTTGCTTCCTTGTGAAAGGTCTTCTGTTAGCTTACTTTTCTCCATTGCTTTCTCTACTACACGATTTTACAATTTACTCCTCGTGGGCTATAGAATTAAATATTTGGCCCAGACAGAGGCCCAATAACTGCCAAACTTTATTTTTTAAACAATATTGTTTCAAGAAAATACAACCAATGTTTATCAATGTTTTCTTATCTATATGGAAAACTAATATTTTGTTATGTATCACTTGATATTGGAATTTGAGAGTTCTGAGTTGTGTAATGTTATGAAAGCATAGTTATTTAATTTTAAAAAAAAAATTATAAATTGAATGGATTCCATCAATTCAATTGTGATTTGTGATGATCAGGTTCTTCAAAATCATAAAAACTAATAATATTAATGATTGGATTGGCGGCCACTTGCCAAAATTGAAGGTATTTGTAGTACAAATTACTTTAAATGTGTACGCGTAGCGTTAAAGAGCAAGTCATCCAATTGTCTCATTTCCGAGAAATGTAACCATTAGACTGACCATCTTTAACCGTGCCCAAGATCGTATGGAAATACCACATCGGGCATCGTAAGGCCATCAATGTGGCAGCCAAACCAATGTTTGGGTGCAATGCTGGCGTGGCCATGGTCATATGGTATAGTCATACACATAGGAATGATAATTTGAGTTATCCGTTCTGTTACCCGCCGGATAATCACCCCGTTTAAAGCGTATTTGGATAATTAAACGGTTATGGATGTAGAACGGATTCTAAAATTGCTTACCCGCCTTAAACGGGACGGTTAGTGGTTTTATATATATCCACCCCGCTACCCTAATAGTTATCCGCTTACAAAACCAATTAGCCGTTTAAAAATAATATGTATACTTATAAAACTACATTAGATAGAAAAAAAATTATAATTTATGTTTTCTGAAGTTTTACATTTAATATTGAATAATTTTTATTATGAATATGTATGTTGTTTGATAAACTTATATTTTATCGAATTTGATAGTATTACTTGCTTATTTTTCTAATGTATTAATATTTCAAAAAAAATTATAATATTGTCCGATATATAAAATTTCTTTGATTTGATTTTGATATTGATATTATTTAGTTGTCTCGATAAAGATATTGATTTTAAAAGTTATGATTAGTTATGATAAAAACTAATTTTAAAAAATATTCTTTAATCATAAAAATTAAAAGTTATGATTCTAAAATAATTAATTTGTGTTTTGTATAAAATATATTTAACTATTAATATATTGATTTTTTATATTAATAAATTTTTTAAAAAATATATTTATAAACCAACGGTTAACCATTGGATTTGACGGGACGGATAGTGGACGGGTTATGAAGAAAATATGGCGGGACATACATTAAAACGGTTAGGTGATATGTTAAACGGGGCAGTAGCGGTTACTGGTGTAACTGCCCCACATCCGTCCCATTGACATCCATATATACACCCATAGCCAAGGCGTGGTCCCATGTTTTTTTATTAATTTTAAATTAGTTTTTTTGTTATTATAATTTAGAAATTTTAATTATTTAAATTAACTATATTTTATAAATCTAATTTTTTAATAGAAATAAATATACAATTTAAAAATGATATAATTTTAAATATAAATATTAGTAAAATAATTTTAAAAATAAGTAAAAAATATTATTATGATTAAATAGTTTAATATTTAAATTTTGTATTTTTTTTATAAAAATACGATTGAAATACTATAATTAAAATTATTTAAAATGATGTGAAGAATGAAAATGAAAAAATGATGTGGATGAGAGATAAAATAATATATAAGAGTGAGAATGATGATGTGTAATGAAAGAAGTTTGATGTTGACCGATATTACCACTGTCACAAATGTTGATGTTCATAATTTTATCAAACACACTTAAAACATCATGATCATTTTATCTCACCGTACCGTAATTTTAAAAAGTTATACAAACTAACCAATTATATTTATTGTTTGAAAGCGAAACCCCGAAGTTTTTTATGTCTTTTCACTGATATTGATTTTATTGAGATAGCTTGTAGTTGGCATTTCCAGGCTTAATTGCTTAGATAAACGTCTTTAATTTTGTGATGCTAAGCTTTTACGGCCTTATTATAATTTAGATATTTTAATTATTTAAATTAACTATATTTTATAAATATAATTTTTTAATAGAAATAAATATACAATTTAAAATGATATAATTTTAAATATAAATATTAGTAAAATAATTAAAAAAATAAGTAAAAAAAAGTATTATGATTAAATAGTTTAATATTTAATTTTTTTATTTTTTTATAAAAATACGATTGAAATACTATAATTAAAATTATTTAAAATGATGTGGAAGAATGAAAATGAAAAAATGATGTGGATGAGAGATAAAATAATATTGTTATGGTCTCTTTTTAGGGGGTACCAATAGTCGTCCGATTCGTCAGCAGGCGAATTCGGTTTTGATTTGTTTTTAATGTGGAATACGATTAGAACTGGAAACAATAAATGTACACGGCGATTTATAGTGGAAACCCTAGGAATTGGGGAGAAAATCACTTGACTAAGAGCGAATTACGCTCATAGCCTGTTCACTAATCAAATAATTCATACAAAATACAGCAGATGCTTAATGAAAATGACAAGGGAATAGAAAGCAGTAAGAACTCCGGCAGGGTAACGACATGTTCTTACGCGTCCAAAAGGTCCACCTATTTCCGTCGTCGCACTTTGTATTTATAGAGTTAGTGGCGTGTGTAAATCACGCTCTGTAACCGTCTCTGACAGGTTTGTTAGAGGTTGTTGTCGCGCGATGTAAAACGAGGTTGGGACCGAGGCGTGGTCTGCGTGATCGGGTCCGAGGCATGGTAAACTTGGGAAGGCCCGAAGCGTGGAAAACGTGGGTTTGTAACCGTTCTGACCGAACCATAAAGCCAGTTACTAGAAAACGCTTTATTTCGACAAGGTTATCTTCGGTCCTCTCGTGGAACATCGGGCCGCTCTTCGTTAAGTGTATAAGTGGGCTGTAAGGGTTCGTTTCTACCATTTGAATCGGCCCAATTGTTAATGGGCCTTATCTGTCACATGGTGCCTGGTCCTAGAGTTCTCATCACTAGCCCCTCGGGCTTGATTGCCATCGTAGAGGTGATACAAAGCCGATCACATGATGTTTGCACATTCGTGAGAACATGGGACCGTACCTGTAGGTAGTGAGCGTCCAGGAGACAAATCTTTCCCATAGTGTAGGAATTACTTGCATTTAAAACTTAATAACGTATATTTATGTTATATTTTTATCTTTGTTATTTTTTAAATATTAATATCCCGATTTACGCCTCTTCACATTCGATAGTTCAAGAGGCGTGATGAGTGCGCTTGTACTGCCATTGTGTGGGGCAATATTACGTGGCGGCTCACTATTGGCTGGGAGATGAATATTTAAATCGGGGTTTTGGGCACTGTTTCCCCTCATCGTCATTTTCGCGAAGGAAGAACTGCAAAATCGAGCTCTCTGTGCCCTCAATTCATTTCACTCCGACTTTCTTTAAAGTATACACTATGGCTCCTCAAAAAATGAGATATCCAGCCATGTCTGAATTAGATATTGAGGAGTTTAGGTCTAGGTTTTCGATTCCGGCACATTATTCCATCTGGAAGGGACGGGAAGATATTCCCTGCTTCCTTCCGGCGGAAATGAATGTGCCGGCATCCGCTATTCCGGTCAGTTATGCTTCTTTAAAGTGCGGGCTTCGTTTTCCGCTGCATCCCTTTGTAGCGGCCGTTCTTAAAGAAATTCACTGTCCCACTTTTGCGTTATTCCCGTGTAGTTATGTGTATATAGTGGCGTTTATATTTTATTGCCACCAACAGAATCGGGCCCCGACCTTAGAACATTTTTTTAACCTGTTCTTGGTGGGATCCCGAAAGGGGAAATGTCTATTAGGATGCCGCAAATTATATTATATAGCGGTGCGCACTAAAGAGTGCGCTATTGTAGATAAAGAAGAGTCTCTCCATGCGTGGGATTCTTGTTTTGTGTGGATAACAGTTCCAAAAGAGGACATGTTGAAGGTGTGGCCGCGCATAACTCACCCACGCATAGGTCAGTTGGACCGAACTAGGTTCAACCCTTCTCGTCCGGACACCGCAAATACGCTTGCAATGTTCCCCCCTCCCGAAGCACGCCTTAAGCGAATAGATCTGCATCGGGAGAAAAGATTGATCGAAATAGGTGTAGCGGGTAGGACCGGAGCCCCAGCCCCGAAGGGGATGTTTTCTAGCTCAGATCCATCAGAAGGATCGGGTATGAAGTAATGTTTTTATTTTATCATTTCCTGATCCTTATGTATTTGTTTTGCAGATTCGACTGAGACAATGCCAAGCTCACGTTTCAAACGTATGGCGGCTGCTTCGGTCCGTCCTTCTGAGGGACAATGCGAAGCATCGGGTAGCGCTGGTGGAAGTGAATCAGCATCGGGGGGTACGCTGGTTCCATCGGGGTCCGGGAACCCCCCGATCCAAACGCAGACCCTTCAACCAGGAAGGGCCTGCGTTTCGGGTATTTGGAGTGGTAGAGGAGGTGATAAAGGCTCGAATTCGTTCGTTCAGCTTATCCAGCCTCTATCAGATCGGAAATAACTCCTTCATTAATGCTAATACTATTGCTTTATTGCTGCAGGGAGCCATTCCCATGGAGAAGGTTCTCCCCGGTCCTCACCTTAAGGTGAACGTCTCCCTGCCGCCGATCCCCTTAGGAAAAGGGAAAAGGGCGACCGAAGCGGAAGCCCCGAAGGATCCAAAAAGACTGAAGAAAGGGGAGAGCGCTTCGGTCCCTACTAAGGGGATCATTTTGAAGGAGCCTGCATCAGACCCTAAGACTAACTCCGACTGGGGAGTTGCTTTGGGCCTACTGGACAGGTTCACGTCCTCCACGGAGAAAGACCATGTATCCAAAAATTATAATTATCCATCGGGAGATTATATTTTGAATCTACTGTTAATTTCGAAATTGAGAACAAGTTGTACTTAAAACATGGAATGTACAGAACATGTACCAATATCAAATCATTGCTTATGAATACAGTCCCTCCATGATATATTAACTTCCAACATCAATAGGTAGTCTTACACACATAGTTGATCATTGTTTCATATTAATGAATAATGATTTATGATAGCACATATGCTATGTTACTCTTAATCCATGGCAATGAACATACTAAAAACAGTGAGACTAACATACTTACCACCCATAGAGTGTCTGCCATTATGCTTAGGAACGATAAGAGCCAACATATTAGTCATTGGGACATCTCCACTAGAGGCATTTTGATTAACATGTGCATTAGCATTAATATTCAAAAGAGCTAATAATCGTTCCACCTGTTGTGAAGTGAGTATATGCATTGTAGTTGTGGGAACTTGAGAATGAATTTCAGCAGAAGCTTGATTCACAGAGGAAGTCAACTTCTATTTCCCTTTGAATGTATAATCATCTGGAAATCCGACCAATTTGTGTATCATTGTTCTTTTGTTTGGCCTATTTTATTGCATTAGTTACAGAATAAATCTCGCTTATAGACCGTTTTTGAGTACATAGCAAGCACATCAGTATTCTATGGTGAACATCTTCTTTGTGACTCTTCTAACATGATAATATTGTATGCTTCATCCAAGGAAGAAAATGACCGATGTCCGATAAGTTGTGAACTATTGGTAGAGAATGAGTCATTGAGGCCATTGAGGAACTAAAATACTCGGTTCTTTTGCTGCATAACTGCGAAGAATTCGAAGCAATCAGAAGCACAATTTCCACATACACAGTGTGGATCAAATCGGTAATTTTCAATCTCTTCCCAAACTACGAATAACTCTATGTAAGAATCAAATACTGATCGTGTTCCCTGTTTGATTCCACTTATCCTAGAATACAAGTGACACACCAGATTATCATCCGATGTAGAGAAACGTTTTTTGACAGTATTCCATATTTGTTTAATTGAAGGGATGTAAAATACCGTTTGCGCAAGTGTATGTTCCATTGATTTAAGCAACCAACAATTAAATCATTGCATCTCTTCCATTGTTGGTTCCTAAATAGATCCATCCACGAATCTCATTTTATTTCGTATGGAGAGCGCAAGCATAAAAGAGCGACGTCATAAGACATAGTTACCACTATCGAGTATAGGAGTAATTGCAATCGGCGACACATGTATGTAGAATGAGAATTTGCATCATCAGGCTCAATTGTTGGATCATTCTGATTCTTAATTTTGTCATCGTCGTGCTCCGATACCATGTTTGAGTGAATTATCTTCAGCTTGTTAATTGGAGGTGAAAGCTCATGTTTGCTGAAAATGAAAAAGCAAATGAACGAAAAGGAAAAAAAGACGTCTGGAAAACTCTTATGTATTTGTTATAGGTACTGTGCTTGAAGGCACTTATTTACAAGGGAATAAATCATGTTTCCCACACTGATAAAAGAGTAAAAAACTAAATTTTGTTATTCTGATATACATGTGTTCCACACTACTTGTCTGTTATTGATAGTTTCATCTGATATGCATCTCATTTCTTCCAACAATCAATGTATTATCAATTGTTAAAGAGTTACCTAGTGAATATTTCTGGAGCACCAAAGAATATTATGCTATAACAATTCGAACTACAAGAGTAAAAAGTACACTTGTTCATGCTTCAACAAAATTGTACCTAGAGAATGTTATGCATGTTATTCAAAGGTTAACCCTTACTTTTTAACTCAATACTTTTAGAAGTACATTTTGCACCTTTCCATAAAGCCAACTATGACTTCTGATTTGACATTTTCAAGTTACGGAATTGTTGCAATTGCCACATTCTCTCATCTTCTGGCTTTCAACAATATGTGTCCGAATATACAAAGATTGCGGTGCAAAGTCAATTTTAAAGCATTGGTCTCTGTTCTAGGAATCAGGATTTCTTGGTGAGTCTCTCGTTAGTCGTCTAAGGACCCCTTACCCCATGATAGATGAAGACGAAACCATGACTAAACTAAAACAAGTTAATAAGTTAAAAGTAAAGATAGACACTGGAAAGTTTGTTGTCATCCATCTTGGTTTTGACATGGTTTACTCACTTATCTGATTAACTCCCTCCGGTTTACATTGGATTACGACTACCATTATCATTGCAATTTCTTTACAAGATATGACTGCACATTCAGCTTTTGACTTTGGAAATGGTAAAGCTGAAAAATTAGCTCTAGCTAAGTATCGACAAACTATTTGGCAAGGAAGGGTGTTGAATTCTCATTTTACTGATGATGAGTTGAGGAATCAAGGAAGATGCCTTTGACTCTTGAAGAAATTGGTTTTATGTTAGCAATATTGTTGTGATTTGATAATTCCACACATTTGTATCTTGCTTCCAACCATGTAATTTCTACATCTTTCTATAATTTTCTTTGAACATGTTGAAGACTAATGACTTTCAAGTCTATAGTGGTGAAGCTCAAATCTCAACATTGCAACGTTTGTTTCCTCTAATGAAAGACAAATAAAAGCTTTGCCTCTACTTAAGAAAGAGCTCATATTAATGGAAGTGCCTCTTTGTTAGCCTCGGTGGATTATTATGTTAGCATGCTTAGTGATATCTTCATTTTTGCTTCCCTTGGAAATATACACAATGTTGTGGTAAAAAATGTGACTAAAGACAATTTTTTAGAAGATGAATTGAGAATTTCATACTAACCAAACGGCCATAGAGCACTTGAAAACAAGAAGACTATCAAGCCTAACATGACATTGTTAGGACGACTTTTCTTTGAACAAGAGCTTGAGTTGGCCAGAATTCCAAGATGATGTTATTAGAGTTCACAAAAGCCGACAAGGACAACTAAGAATTTGCAAGCCACAACAAACCATATACACTTTTCCAGTTCCAGATTGCATGTGCACTACTTGATTATATATAATTGACTGCCACAAGAGTAATGATTCCATTTCCTTTGTACATTTAGAATAAAACTATGGCTTTATAACTATGTTATGTTGAGAAATTCCCATGGTCTGAGATTTGGATTAATGAGTGTGAAAAGTATGCATTTACAACATAAAAAGTTTTCCAAATGTTAGTGGTCAACTTTTCTTAAAAACTATTAATTGTGTTTCCCAAGTCAAAGAAATATTTAATTTTTATGTTTCCCCTAACGTTAATGACTATAAAATACATCAGGTTGAAATTCACCTTATTTTATGCAATATCCCATAGATAATGGTGGTACATCAAGTTCGTGAGCATGACATTTGGTTATTGAAACATGTTGCTAATGTCCGAATTGTTTGTGTCAATGAAGTGTATTGTCATTTGCAGTTAAGTAGAGCATTGTTTTTTACAAGGATAAGAAATCTACTGAGAATTTTCGTCCATCTAATTTGAGGGTATTTCTATAATTTAAAAGCTCCAAGATTAGGGGTGGGCATGGGTCCAGTTCAATGGGTTACGGGTTGACCCAACGGGTTAGTGAACATTCTTGACCTGTGAACGGATTGATCTGATGGGATAGAAGTTCGGCCGAACCAGTCAACTGGTTGAAACAATATAAATTATAAATTAAAATAATTATTATTTTTAATTAAAAAATTTTAAAAAATAATCAAATGTGGCTCAAATAAACCCGTACACTTATTTTTGTGGCCCAATCCGTACACTTATTTTCCGCGGGTTGACCCGTTAGTATGAGTTGGGATGGCCAAGCGGGTTGGGCCGGCCCATTCCACCCTATCCGAGATCATCTCACACGTTTTCTAAGATCTTTTGATTTTTAAGATATTTTGAGTTGAAGTGATACAATGAGTATTTTTGTAATTTTGCAAGACCATAGAACGTTCATGATATATCCTGAGGTGTCCGAGACGTTCTGATGGCTATTATGGGGAAATGGTGTTTTTTAGGAGCAAATTGATTAAAGTGGGCTTTATGTCTGTATTGGAGTTATGATTTCATTTTCTATAAGTATTGGTTAATGAAAATAAAAAATAATTTGTGATTTTGACATAAGTCCCAATAGAAGACACTTTTCCGTTGCAAAAAAAATCATCCACGTTGTTTTGCTTAAGTTTGAACCAAATGAACGTGTATTGGAAAATTCATGGGATTATAAAACATTTTTATGGCAAAAGTATGTTGTTCAGTTTTTGAGAACATAATGATTTCATGGGATGTTAAAAGTCTTAAAGGGGAATTAGTAGCGGCATTGGAAAGTTTCAAAGGTTGAAAATAAAAAAACTTAGAAGGTAAAACAAGTTAAATTTTCGTCTTGTTCTCATTGTCAAAAAACATCACATATTGCAAATTGTTGATGGAGAATTTATTCAATCATACAATCCGTAAGTTATACATGCAACTAGACACAATTTACAATCAAATTTTGCAACAAAAAACATGATTCAAGAATGCAACATATCATTATTTCAAAATATGTAAGATTATTGACTTATTCATTCAGATACATTTACCTCATGGTCTTTGATATTGAATTTTTGTAATCCTTTGTATCTGATTATAATACAAAGTTAAAGATTGAATAATGCTTGAAGCAAGAGAAAAATGTTTTATTTCTATTGTATTTGATTTAATTATTGTAAATATTCCATTGATTTCTTTTTGGTTTTTTCGCTCATTTAATGTTATTTAAAAGAGTGTTTATTATTTTAGTGTTATTAGCGTTCTTTGAACGCTAACTCGTTCTGTGTAGAACGCTTTAGCTTTCTTAGAACGCTTTTCGTATCAATTTTTTTTCTATAAATACCCAACTCCTTCCTATAATTTTGTACAACATTTGCATCATCTTGTTTAAGATAATCTCAATTAATGTATAATTTATTTTTTATAGATATGTTATGATAGTTTTATTTATTGATTTATAAATATTTTATTTATTTATATATTTGTTATATGTTTCAATTATTGTTGAATTATTTGACATTCGTTAATCTTAATTAAGGTACACTTTATTTATTGTATATACGTTTTTGTAGTTTATTTATTTATTTATTAAAAGAAGTTTATGATGCAGACATGGATCATCGTCGTCACACTCACCCAGCAGTTACGACCAGCTTATTGTATCGACAGGAACAACACATTAGCAGTCGTATTATGAGAGGTGAATCTGGTTCTAAAATAGAGTTTAAGCATGTAGAATATTACCTGAGCAAGTTGTGACAATTTGACAATCGGGTAATCCAGTATGAGGTTCTACGGCGTTCTAAAGACTACACGGATGAAATTGGACGCTCATCTGTTGACCGCTCTTATCGAGCGATGGAGACCAGAAACACACACATTTTTCCTACCATCTGGCGAGGCAACAGTCACTCTACAAGATGTTTATCATATATGGAGAATACCGATTAGGGGTGTTGCTATCACTGGTAGACGCACCAGTAGGAGTGTGTTGGAGTGGATTACGTTTTGCACATTCACTTTTGGTTGGACTCCTGAGATCAAAGACTTTCGAGCCCCTGATTTCTTGATACGAGCATTAGGAGACTTTGCGATTCAGCGCTCGACATCACCGTTGCAATCCGATGAAGAGATTCTTCCGCTAGCTTGGACTACATGTTTGTTGATCGTGGTAACAATTATGTTACCTGATACAAGTGGAGATCGAGCGAAGGTGATGTTGATAGATATTTTTTGAGATGTGGAAGAATTCACTGGGATGAGTTGGGGGTTTGCTGTACTCGGGAATTTATATCGCGAGTTATGTAAGGGAGCGATCGGCGGAGTTACATTAGGTGGGGCATTTTGCCTTGTTCAGGTACATATTGTACATTTAAAACTATCTACATTTTGATATAATATTAATGAATATTATCCTATTTTTAGATCTGGGCGTAGTCACGAATACCATCGATCACCCCTTCGCTTAAGGGTCGTTTTGTTGATGAGGAGTACAACCCTCGATGCTTTCATTTTTATGGGTGAAGGTAACAATAATTGTTATATTATTTCATACATAACAATTTGATGTTTGGAACCTTATCATATGAGTTATGCAGGAAGTTTGGTGGTCGTTTGAACCACCACGACACGGGTTACAATTCCATTCGTCAAAGTAGGGAACCATCTAGTAGCGACACTACTAATAGAAGTGTTCATTCGTATGACGACAATATAGATATTGAGTATTTCGAATAAATGTATTTTATTATAAAAACAATACTAAATACAAAATTATGTTTTTACTTTTATTTGTACAATCCTAATTATCTAGATCCATGTTTATTTGTATTCTAGTAGTTCGCCGTCAGCCTGATCTTATCTTCTTTGAGCGTGAAATATCATGTCATAATATCCATCCAGGGTTTGTCCACTCAAATTATGGTCGGAGTGAGGTCAACAAAGCATTCTCGTACGTTGATCTGAGCACATCCAATGCGTATGATCATGTCATCAGGTTCTCTACTAATTTTTGTGGCTGCTCTAATAGCATGAGATCAAGGAAACCGATAGATGTGTCATTTCGAACACCTGCACATCTGCCGCAGGAGATCAACAGTATGAATGTATGACTCACCGCTTCTTCCACTTTCTACCTCAACTTCGGCTACTAGTTGATCTACGTCCCACATTTTTATAGCGTGGTAATCCGCTTTTCTCTTTGCACGACGGTAAAACTTTTGTGCGGCAGAAGTTAAGACATCCGTGTTCGTTGTCATGCTTGCAATTTCCCTCCTTCGCTCCATAAATATTTCATTCAACTGATAGAATGTCACCATCATAATTTGACAAATGGGAAGACGAGGTGCTGCCTTTAGAGCTCCATTAATTGCTTCAACCTAGTTTGTGGTTAGAATTCCGTATCGTTTTCCCTCATCGTGTGTGAGAGTCCACTTCGTTTTATCTTTCTCTTCAAGCCAGCTCCATGCATCTGGATTAATACTCCGGATCTCCATCATGTCATTGTGTATTTTGTAACTCTTTGACCGTGCATCTGCTCTATACGTTATCTATTTTAACTCTGTGTTCTTGAATGCACTGTATAGGTTGGAGCAAAAATGTCGGAGGCACCAACGATGATGCAAGTGGCCGTTCTAAAACTGTTCCATCTCATTCACTGCTTCCAATATACCTGCAGCTCTGTCGGATATGACACATGTTTCACGTTCCCCAATAACAAAACAATCAATGTTTTGTAAAAACCACTTCCAGATTCTGCAACTTTCACTATCTACTAGAGCGAACGCCACAAGAATAACATGTCCACCACAATACCGTGCTACGGCAACAAACAGTTTATGGTTATACCTATTAAAAGGTTGTTAAAATTAGTAATAATAAGATTTCAGTTGTAATTACAATTTTTTGTAAACAAACCTTAAATACAAGTGGGTGGTGTCAACAGAAAGAACTGGATCACAAAATTGATAAGGGAGCCCAAATATGTTGGGTCTAAAAGCCCAAAACTCATTCAGTTATAATGAATCATATAATTCAGAGAGTCCAATGTTGTTTCGTAAAGATGTCATCTTACAATAGTTCCTACATTCCTTAGAATCATCTCATGAAACAATAATGACAATTTTTTCATTGAAGACTCCCACGAACCGTAAACCATCTCAAATCCACGTTGCAATGCGTACCAAACTTGCTCATATTTGATAGTCAACCTGTAATTTACGTTTATGTGTGTTTGCACCGTCTGAACTTTGATGTCTGCATATTGAAACAACAAAAAATGAAAAATGTTTTATTTCAATATACTGCAACATGAATTAACCTTACCGTTGTCATTTCTTATGAATGGTTTCATTTCGTACGCAATAAAGTTCTGCGAACAATTCCGGTGACCTTCCGCCAAAAGAACATTGTCACATGTGTGGCAGTACTTGTACACCGATATCTCCAAACACGGTCACGAGCCGAACAAATGGCTCGTAGATGAAATGTACATGTACTACTTAAAATCGGATAACTCATTTATTCAAATTGCTCTCTATAACTCTATATTGCAACCGTATATGAATATAAAAGTGTGCAATGTAGTATTGCAAATGAAACTTATCTTTAAACTTCATCCTGGCAGCTAGAAGAGGTTCGTCAACTTCGTATTTTGTGTACTGACTTTTTGAGGTGAGTACATCATTGTCACCTTCGACAAATAGTGCTGCTAGATGAATGAATCTCATGTCAATTTCTTCAGCCGAGCATTGCAGTCGCCGAACTAAACCACTACCAGTATGCACAGATCTGCCTAGCTGTATATCGTCTTTTTGTTCCAGATTCTCAGTTTCATTTTCGTCTTCCACTGGAATTTCCGGTTCAGTATCTTCTTCTAAATTCCCATAGTTATCGTCCGGAAACACTATATGAAAGACGTATGAATAACAAAATTGAAAAAGACATTTGCACTGTTTATTAATACACTATACCTTGTGAAGTTGATGGATTACCACTAGGCGAGGCATTCCAGTATTCCAATAGTTGAAATTGCTTAAGTTGTGAATACTATTATAATCGGTACTTTCCGGGTAGCTCAAACCAGGTTCTCGATTACCATCGGAGGGTGTCGATGACACCAGAACATTAAGATCAAAATCAAACCAAGAATTATTATAAGGATCCATACAAAATAAAACAATACCGTACAAATTTCAAATTTTTTGTAAACTTCACTACAAATTTATCTCGGAACTATTGAAGTAATGAATTTCGACATAGAATGAAATATATATTTATAGGACAATTTTTGATTTTTCAAATGTTTTGAGAAAGCTCAAACGTTCTCAAAACGCTAATGACACTAAAATAATAAATATTTTTTTAAATAACATTAAATGGGCGAAAAAACGATTTCTTTTCATCAATCATTGATCTCGAATTAATCCACAAATTATAAATCAAAGAATTGGTCGGTGATGATGAGCTTGTTCCTATTTGGCTTCTTATGGTAGTTGGTTGGCGCTTGCTTTATCCTTGTCCCTTCACATATCTTGTCTTTTTCTCACCGTCTTTTACCTTGTGTAAGAATTACACAAAGGGTTTTTACATTTTCACTCGGAATATAAATCCTGTATACTTTAGTCATACGCCGTTTAACTGGACGAGAGAGGGACCAAATACAGTAGTCACTACCAATCCCCACATGTTGAATTACCTCACAACTACTCAAGGTTTCACAACGCGTAAAAAGGAAAGGGAAACAAGCGACACGTAAGTCAGTTTCTATGGCTGGTTGGTTGGTTTTGCGAGGGAGACAGTTACACCGGTGAGTAAACACTGACACTACACCAAACAAAGGAGAATTGCTCAGTGGAATGGAAACTATTTTATAATCCCAAAGAGATTGAGCAGTCAGTTATCTGATCCATTGAAAAAAGTGATTCTTTGATCTATTTGCCTGCAGTTACCAATGGGATTTAGGGAGTGCTGATGATGATTGATGATCAGGAATGGAAGGAGAGTTTTCTTGCTGTTCACAAAATCTAAGATTTTAGAAATGAAAATGGGGTTTTACCCTGTTGTCCTAAGGAAAATTACTCCATGATTGAATACTACTCCAGTTTGTGATGTTTTCTGTTGAAGTTGTACTGTTTGTTGCTGGGGTTTGAGCCACCGGAGGAGCATAAGAGTTATCAAAGAACCATTCTGTGGAGAGGTTTCCAACGCTCATACTGTTGTCTTTCGGACCACGAGATTCATGTTTCTTGTTCGAGATTTCCAGATTGTGAAACAAAAGTGGTTGATGAGTGAAGTTAGCAGCTTCTTTCTGGTTATCTCCTGAGACAAGAATGGCGGCTAATCTCTGTTGCTGCAATTTCCAATGCAAATCTTGGTTGATTGAACTCAAGGACTCTATGGGAGATTCGAGATTTCGGTAAGATCGCATTTCTTGAAACCAAGCGGAGGCATTGGTTCCTTCAACTGGTTTGAATGCAGAAGAGAAGGGTAACTGACAACCCAATCCCGTTAAAGTAGAAGATGATGTTCCTGCCGAATATGAATCCAAGCTAGTAGTGATGACTACTCCGCCTGAACTTGATATTTCTCCAAGAGATGAAAATTGGCTGCATAATCCTGGGGTTGAAGAGTTAAGTCTTGGGAAATTTAGCTGAAAATCAATGGCTGGTGATATTCCCTGAAAGCATCTTAATCCACCGATATCCGTTGACCCAGTGTGATCACCGGAGAGAGGTGGAGAAAACTTCAGTTTCTTGCTTTTCCGGCACCCTCCTCCGATCGGAACGTTGCGTAACGCGCCGCCTTTCGTCCAGTACCTTCTGCATGTCTTGCAGAAATACCTTGGCTGGGAGAGACTGTAATTGTTGTAGTAACAAAACTTCGTATTTGGTGAATCACAACGTGGACACCTATGCCCCAGTTCTTTATCTCCGCTTCCGGCATTTTTGTTGACGGAGGAGACCTGGTTCTGGTCCTTGGCCGCAAGCTTCCCGGCCCGTTTACCATTATCACTAGACATGGCCGTGAATTCACTAAGAATCAGTGTATCAGCCTTGGAAACTACAGAAACACAGACAGTTTGTATTTAAACACAGAAGCATGCAAAAGAAGGATACAGAGCTCTGAGAAAAGGAAGAGATTAACTTGTTTGTTTATACTTTATATATTTAGTTGGAGTGGGGGTTGATGTGACCGAATATGAATGTAGAGAAGCACGTAAAAGGAAGAAGGAACAAGAAACAGTAACAAGAGTGGAAGAAGTGAGCATCTGACACATACAAAGCCAAGGAGACTGGACCATCACCAGTCTCTGCTCCTTTGTCTCCTTCGTTCTCGTGTCACGTCTCTTTTCACTCTCTTAACCCTTTCATTTCTTACTTAAAAGTTAAACCCGTATATTATTACATCCAACTGGGAATCTCGTGAAACAGTAAAATGGGTTACCCGTGAGAATATGAACACCAAATATGGGACGCAGTTGTTGGAGTTTGAGTCTTTTCACGGGCTCTTACTGCAACAGATGGAAGTTTTCCCCGTCCCACATCGGAAAATGATCAGACCTGGATTAAGTTTATAAGGTATAATCTTTCAATAAATAACGCGTTAAAAACTTATATTGCTCTTTGTTTTCATGCGCCGCCGTTTATACGAGGACGCTCTGCATCTGCCTACACTATCTGATTTCGTCATTATTTGCACTTCTTTGGCTGCTGCATAACCCAAAAGTCGTACATTTTTCTATATAATAAATTCAAATTAATAAGCAAAACTAATATTCATTAAACGATGTTATGACTCCCTACAACTTCAAATATATAAGGGTATTCGGTTTACTGCATATATAATAAAATCATAGACCAATTAGCAGGGGCAAACTTGTCATAATATATTCGTATGAATTTTTATACTTATATATACTTTTTTCACCCATAAAGTCTAAATCGCTTTTTTTTTATCACTTTGGACTGAATATAGTAATAAAATCGATACAATGTTTAGTCTTATTTAATACAAGTGTAATTGAGTTTTTTATTTGGTTGTAATGACAAATGACATAAATTTATAAAATACATTTTTATTATTTATCTTTTTAGTGAGTATTATAATCACATCTTATCACAAAAAATATTAATGAAAGAATATAGATGTGCATGATATTATTATAAAACGTTTATAATTTAGATTTCGCATTTTAAATTAATATACACGAGTAACACATAGAAATCTCATAACATAATCTTTTCGTTATTTTTAATTAACTTTGAAATAAATTCCATATATAAATTCAAATAAATTCCATATATTTTCATTATTTTTCATGAGAATAATTGTGAAAAGACTTATAACCCCTTGATATTTAGAACATTATAATTTTATTATAATTGATTAATTTATTTTTCAATGTTTTCAAATTAATATATATAATTAATTGGGGATATTTTGTAGACTACGAGAATATCTAAAAATATTTAATTGTTTTAATTACCGAGGAACTAATTGATACCCTAAACAAGAATCAGCGACTGTAATTGAGTTTACCAAGAAAGCGTTTCATCCGGCTCAAATTGTTTGGCATTGCGCCAAACAATACGGGTCGGGTATCGGGAAACGGTAACCTGGTATGATTTCCGGAGTTTGGGTTCCTCTTCGAAAAGGCTTGTCTGCCGGAGTTCAGTTGTTTTGTCTGGGAAGAGCGCTGCCGAACAGAAGGGAAAATTGGGTAAACTGGTACAAAGGGTCCTACTTATTGGTTCTCTAGTTTTTAAATATCAGTTTTGGTCATGTTCGATCAAACACCTGCTTGATTTTTGGTGCAAAATCAGTTCTTGATTCTCTAGTGTTCTTTTGAACTCGGTTTACGGAAGTTCGCTACCAATATGTCGACTAATAAACCAGGGGCAACTAGTTTCTCGCGGAGTATTTCCGTTGGATCAAATGCAATGGCGCACGGCGCTGGCGTGAAAATTGGGCCAAATGGAACAATGCATCTTTCGTCTGGTATTCAAGATCTTGATAGTAAGTACTCTAAAAAAATCCCAAAATAGTTATTTAATTTACAAGTTGCCTGATTAAATTTGCCAGCTTTTACATATTACTATGCTGGGCAAGCTAAATCTGCTTTCGTTTACTTATATTCATGGTGAATTTCTGTCTGCTGTAATTTAAATTGCCCTGAACAGAGATTATTGGAGGAGGTTATACGCTAGGAAGTCTAGTGGTGATTATGGAAGACCCTGAGGCACCTCATCATATGTTGTTGATAAGAAATTTTATGGCACAAGGACTTGTGCACCATCAGCCTCTTCTTTATGCTAGTCCTGCTAAAGACCCAAAAGGGTTTCTTGGCACTTTGCCTAATCCTAACTCCTCCAAAGATGATAAATCAGCTGTCCGTGAAACTCTACAGGTTCTTTTCTTCTTCAATGAATTTCAAAGTGAATGGGTTGTTAACTTTCATTTATTTGTTTTTGCTATGCTAAACTGTAATGTTGATGAAATTACAGTTTTTTGTAAATTGTTTGAAAAGACTGAATTTTCTTTCCTTATTGTTACGTGATTTTGCCTCGTTGTTTTCGACGTTGGTTTGAAACATTCTAATGTTGTCATTCCGTTCACACAACAGTCGAGGCAAAGTTTTCATGAACAAAATCCGTGCTTTCAAAACAACTGGGATGACGATTGCATTTTTACCCTTTTACACATCAATTGCAGGATGAAGGATTGAGAATTGCCTGGCAGTATAAAAAGTATTTTTCGGAGCATGATTCAGATGCTAGGAAAGGTAAAGTTAATTCAATGTAATCCAAAATTTTTTGGGCTTTATCTTCACTTTTTTTCTAATATCTTACTTCTAGTTGACGATACGCAGATGGAAATTCAGAGTACTGCTGTGTCTTTGACCTCCGAAAGTCACTTGAGAGGCATTTCTTTAGCGGACGTCGTATCGAGTGCATAAGTCTTAAGAACTCTGCTGATCTTGAAGTGTTTCATGATCACTGCTCAAGCATCCTATCTCAAACCTCTCGGTACGACCATTTTATTTTATTGAAGCTTAATTCCTCACTGATTTACATGCTTTCAGAAACAATACAAATGTAGCTGGTGCTCGTATTGCTGTTCAGTCATTATGTTCACCACATTGTGACTTCTTTAAAGAGGTCAAGTTTTTCTTGTTCAAGTGTTTATAGAGAAATATAAGTGTAACTTTTTATAGTATCGCAGGAACTGAAGATGGTTTCTTTTGTCAGATGTCTTAAGAGATTTACAAGGCTTTCAAATGGTGTCACAATTGTAACATTTTCGCCTTCACTTGTATCAAATTCATTCTCCAAAAGACTGCAGCATTTAGCTGACACCCTAATTTCTGTGAAAGCGATTCCAGGTGTGCTTTTGATTCCTCACCCATAACTTTATCCTATAATTGATTCATTGATGATGCATTAATTAATTCTACTAGATGAAGACAAAGAACTGGAGAAGCTTCTAACTGGATATCAAGATATGATTGGCCTTATTAGCGTTCATAAGATTGCACGGATTAATACACAGGTATAAATATTCTTCTAGAGTGTGCTTGTATATAATGTACAAGGAGAGAAGATTATACTATAAAAGACTTGAAAAAATAACTTCGTTTGTAATTGTCACTATTTCAAGACTTCCAATTTTAACTATTTGAAGATTATTCATTCCCTTTGTAATTGCGTTTTGATGTAGGCTCCTATTGTGATGGAGGCAACAACATTCTCATTGAAATTGATGAAGCGACGCTATTTAGTTCTCGAGGGTCTGAGTCAAGCTCCGGTTGATGGGTCCAGTGGAACCTCTTATTCTTCTTCCAAGAAGAAGTCGTTCGACTTTTAGTTTACCTTTCTTTGCACGAGCAAATTAATATGTATTTTATGCACCCATTATTATTACTATATTAAATTCAATATTTTATTTTTGTTGAAGTATCGAATCTGAAAAAGTTTGGTTTCCTACTTGATAAACCTTATATTTGGGTTACACGTTAAAAATATTGATGTCACTTAATATGTTACACTACTTTGTACAAAATCTGTAAACTAGAATGCCATGTTTTAATACTAGTTTGGAATTGTATTCCTCTTCGTTTGATATGAGATATGGTCGGTATTTTAGATGATATAAATTATTTTATGTAAAAAAATAATGGGTTTGTTTGGTACTACGATCAAACAATGGTGAGGTGCGGTGAGATGTTCAAATCGTGATTTTTTTAATGCACATAAAACACAAGATTAATTACGATATGATAATCGTTAAAAAATCACGATATCATCACAGCTATTAAAATCAGTTGTGACCTCATAATGATTTCGGAAAAGACTCATTTACCTTTACTTCAATTAATTATAATATAATTATATTTATTATTTTATATATATAAAGGTATAGTATTTTTATATAATTCACGATTATAATACCGTAATTTTATCAAACATACTTAAAAATTCACGATCATCATATCTTACCACACTTCACCACACCGCAATTTCAAAAAGTTGAACCAAACAAACTCAATATTTGTATATTTTAGGATCCAACACTAAAAACATGGAATTCAACACTAAATTTGGTATAAAATAATAGTGTCGTCCAACATTTTATGTATCCACCGATATAAAAATGTTATTAAAATGATAAATCATTCTAATATTCTAAGAAAAGACAGAAAATAAAATTCATTTATTTGCGTTATCAGATTTCTTATTCCCAGAGTAAAGTAACCAAATTGAATTCCCAACACCAAAACTCATCTACACATTTATTGCAAGCTTCTTCTAAGCTGATGAACTATGAACAAACAATCTTTTGTTATGCGTCATTAAAATTATCACAAAATATTATGATTGCATTTTCAAAGCACAATTAATCACTAAATAATATTAGAATTCATGATATATTGGACTAAATAACATTGAGCATGCTTGGAATGACGTTGGAGAAATAACGTTAAAATAAATGATTTTTTTCATTACTTTTAAATTCATTATTTCGAAAGCTAATTTTTTAAATTTTTATATATATTTTTATAATTTGACATTTATATTTTTTAAAGTTTTTTTGAATATCAAATAAGATATAAAATTGAAATTTGATTATCTGCCAATATCGATGTTTTTTGCATTACAGTAAACATAACCACTCTGATAGCACTGGCTATTCCAACAAACGTACATTATGTGGCTATCTAGTAAAGGCAATCTCAAGCATTCGATATGTGGATGAATGACACGTGGTACGACAATCTATTGTTCATAAACGCAGGGCAATGCGAACAGTACTGGGGTTGCATTGTAATTTCACATTTTGTCGAATTACTAAAGGGGAAACATAAACACGGTGTTGAAAATTCTGGATCAAACATTCACAAAAATAAACAACATTAATATTAAATACAGTAAATATAAAACAATACCATAAATGTGATATGATATTCAGTATCAAATTAGGTTGAGTGTCGCTTGTGGCACGTCGTAATGATGCTGAACTTAAGAACAATTCCGGTAAAATCGATGTCCTCCAGTTTACATAAGCAGTAAGCTCCTTTACTCAGAAATAATAGTTGTTGCCGATAAACTTAGAATCAACACATAAGAAAGAAGATAAAACAAGATAATACAAGTATTCTCTGTTTCTCAATATATCATTTATATATCGGTATATTTTCTCTCTCCATTATCTACAATATTATTATTATTTATATAATAGAATGTTGTAGATAAATATTTCTTTAGTTCTCTCTACACTTCCTCAATAAAATAGGAAATGTTGTTTTAGTGGAACAAAAAGTCTATTGACTTTTTGTTATGTAATTAACATAATATTAATAAAGTCATAAACTTTTTAAATATATATAGATAATATAAATATTATCCAACAATCCCCACATATTTAAAAGGTTTTATACAGATTCTGAGTTCAATCACATGAATATAAACATATCGTATCTGGTATCTTTTGGACTATGAACCAGCCTTAAAAATAATGAGATTAATCACACATGTATAATGGTGAAACATATAGCTTTCTATGAACCATTGAACATTATTGTGTGATAACGTTCACCAATCATACTTATATTCTCAAACAACCATAGTTCAACGTGGATTTGCGCTAATAGGCCATGCACGTTCTTGGACTTTCATGAATGCTCTATAGACTTGTCAAGGTCCCATAGAAGCGGTCTTACTCCATACTTACATAGGTGATTTCATCAAGTGTGTACTGCAATCGATACACCACCCTAAAGGGATATGAAAATCATTAAGTAATCAATCTCACAATATATGCAGTAATGAGTACCTCATGCTCAAACACAATAGGATGAATATATAACGTACCCATCAGGATTAATAGTGATTTAGTTATTACCCATATAAAATTACTTAATGGGGTCGCCAATCATATAAGTTGGGTATCCATCACTATTAATCATTAATTGACATTAGTCTCATTCCCCTAGATGTTTAAGCAATTGTTTATTTTCCCGAATGATATACTCAAAGGACGGGCCAAATTCACTTTCGACTTCTCATATATAATGGAAAAATTTCATCTCACAACATCTTATTCACGATAGCATAGATGTATATATTTTTGCAATTATAAGATTTATTCTTAACAATTGCTATTGCCGATTGACAATCACAATACATAGACACAGAGGATGTTGATTTTAATCCTAATAGGATCTCTACTAAGAAGTTTTTCAACAACTCGGCATAACTACCAGTCAGGACAATAATAGTTTACTTTGATGATTCCAAGTCATATTACCCCACCCAATGTGAATATTATTTACTGGTAGATTTGATCTCATCTGAATCCGAAATTCAGTTTCATCATTGTACCTTCAAATACAACGTAGAATCTACCATATCATATACCGAAGATTATGGTATCTTTCAAATATTTTATTACAGTTATTTGAATATATTTACATTTATCTACACTAATTAATAAATAATATTTTATCAATTAACACATTATATAACTTCTATTATCACAATTTAGGTGATTGTTTTAAACCAAAAATAGATTTTAATAGTCTGCACATTTTGTTTTCTTGGCGAACAACACACCCTCAAATCGAGTCACATAGATTTCTTCTTCAATATCACAATTCACAAAACGGTCTTAACATTCATCACATAAATGACAAGTCTATGGATTGAAACTAACACAATTAGAATACAGATAGAAGTTATTCTAGTCACATGGACAAAATATCAAAGTAATCAATATTTGGCTTCTCAATTATGCATTTGACTACCAACTGATACATATAAATGTACTAATCACGAAAGAATTTATATCAAAATTCTAACTGTAGTAAATAAACTTTGCTAATGAAGACATATCAATCAAATTCTATTTTAATAGCTTTTTTCCAACACGATGAATTCATAGAAGAAAATATATAAGAGTAAGTGAAAAAATTATCAATTTGATAAACACAATAAACATCAACAAATGATGTTTCTCTCGTTTGACATTAGTCTTATCTCGAACTCTCAATAGATATCATAATTTTAATATCCTTTGGAGTATTACGAGGAGTTATTCTAGATAGTGGAAAATTATGTTCAAAGAATTCAACATTCTTTGTCTCAGAAATAGTGTTGTAGTCAATGATATCGTTTCTCATAACAAAACGATTCACTACACTAATCTCTACATAATCTATAAACATCTAATTTGATGTTTTAGATAATCTCTATTTATTGATATAATGGAAATGACATTCACATAATACCTCCACATTTTGGGATATTTGAAGTTTAGATTAAATCTTTCACACTGACCTAATATAATATTATCAATTAATAAATATCACAATCCAATTAATCAAGTGAATAGATATGCATCAATTAATTAGTGTAAATAATTGATAATTAAATGATGCCCATGAAAATGCAATTTTGCTTCTAAAAAATTCAACAAATACCATTAAATAAATTTAATAATAATTTCATTTTTTTTTTCAATACTGAAACATTGGGTATTTGGTTTTTTTTAAATGACTATTCGGTACTACAATAAAGTCTACAAATTTTCAAAATCAATGAGATTTGAAAATGATCTTAATTGATATAAAAATACAGTATTTCTACAAAAATAATCTTAGAAAATTAGTTTATATTTTACCGAAGCTATTTTCCATGCCATAATTAAATATTCAGTGCAATAAAATAAAGGAACTAATTCAAAAACTAATATCCTAAATTTCTGCCGAAAATTACAAATTTAGGAATGGGTCTAAACTTCTTTTAATTAATTTCAAAGACACATTCAACAACTAACGACCAACATTTGCGGATAAAATTGAAGACTTATTCTTAATTTTTACATATATCACATATTCACATCATATATAATAAATATGTAAATATATATATTTTGCCAACAAAAAATTTAAGGAGCAGAAGAGCTGATGATCTTCAAGTTAAAAGGTAAATTCTTTGAAGTAATTCAATTTAAAACAATGAATTCATAGATATGAAACCATCATCTATAACCTTAAAGTTTTCCGTGATGAAAGCATTAACCGATGACTGCAGCAATTTTAAAACAAAATACGAAGGCTGTGAAACATAGTCTTTCCATTGACCATAAGATTTTTCCAAAATTACTGGATTTTGCATGGACAATTTAAAAGATACAAAAATTGCATGCATGTATTTGCCCATATGCCATTAAATTAAAAGAAAAACAGAGGTCATTTCTAGAGAAGATACCTTAACATATTTTTTAAAAAGAACAATGAAACCTGTAATTATAGGAGTGTAATTTCCAGAGATTTATCCAGAGTAAATATTGTTCTTAAGAATGTTGGAAATTGTAGATCAAACCTTCACAGAAATAAACACCATTAGTATTAAATATAGTAAATGTAAAACAATACCAAAAATGTAATATGATCTTCAGTATCAAATTAGGTTGAGTATCACTTGTGACACATCATAATGATGCTGAACTTAAAAACAATTTCGACAAAACAAATATCCTCTAGGTTAGACAAGCAACAAGCTCCCTTGCTCAAGAATAATGATCGTTGTCGATAAACTCAGAATCAACACATAAGAAAGAAGATAAAACAAAAGAATACAAGTATTCTCTGTTTCTCGATATATCATTTATATCTCGGTATATTTTCTCTCTCCATTATCTATAATATTAATATTATTTATATAATAGAATGCGTAGATGAATATTTCTCTATTTCTCTCTCCACTTCCCCAATAAAATAGGAAAAATTGTTTTAGTAGAAGAAAAAATCTCTTAATCTTTTATTATGTAATTAATACAATATTAATAAAATTATAAACCTTTTAAATATATATAGATAACATAAATATTATCCAAGACAGGATAGTGTTAAAAGTCTTCAATAAGCCACTTCTTTTTCCCAATACTAATACTAATACTAATACTAATACTAATATACTTCTGCTTTGGTTTTTGGCACTTGTGTTGTTAGTCGATTAGCAAGTAGTTCCAAGGCTTCATTCATCCACCAGTAGTGGCACACATTCCTGGCTTCTCTTATACTCATCTGTTGCAATGCTTCAAAATCAATTAACAAGAATGAAAATCAGAATGAGAATGAGCAATAATTTGTTACCCAAATTCTTTGACGGCTCCCCTTCTCTGGCCAATACTCAAGTTGCTTTTCAACAAGCAATGGAAACATATGTCCTTCATAACATGTCTCATTACTTTTGCTCTTAAAGTTCCACTTTCCCAATTTAAGCTGCAGAATTTAGCAAATCTTTCATTCATCACATACTTAACCCCAAAAACAATGATTTTTCACAACCTCAACTTGCCCAACTACTCCTGCTTCTTCCACTGTTTCACGAAGGGCCGCATCTTCAATCGACTCATCTAATTCCCATCCTCCCTGAGAAAATTGAGTAAAGTTAAGTTTTGTTAGCATCAATCAATGTTTTTGTTAGTGTAAATTGTTGAAAACCTTAGGAAAAAGCATCCCTTTTCCTTGTGTCTGTGTTGTGATCACAAGAACTTCAATTTCTTCCTCATCCATTATTGATGGTAAACAACAACTACAGCTACCTTTGTATCGATAAGGAATACATCTGAGTTCACATAAGCAAAGTTTCATTACCCACAAAGTTGCAATCTCTAATAAAAAAACATGACAATAACAACAATAGCCTCAATTTAGGATGCTGGAATTTCATCAAACACGTTTCGTGCATATAGTAAACGTAAAACCCCGTAAATTTGTAAGCCAATTAAAGTGGAAGAAACAAACCCGACAACTTGGCGTTCGCCATGGAAGTTGTAACGCTGCAAATCTCTTCCAATACGAGAAGCTGGAGATACCATTTTTTCAAATTTAAAGTTATAATCTTTCAATAAAGTTCTGGCATACGCAACGAGACAGAAGAATGTAACTTATGCAATTCTTCTGGAACCAAAAAACATCAGCTTTAAATTAAAGCAAACTCATACCAAAGAAAACCGCGAAGGACCGTGGAACCAACAGATGTAACGGCAAGTGCGTGTCGATGACTCGTGACTTGGAACTGGATTCGCACTCCGCAGGTCAAATCAACAACACGGTTTCAAGTGTTTCCCGGTTTGACTGCCGACTGGACAAATTATCGTTATCGAAAGATCTTATCAAGAATTACACTATTAACCAGTATTTTGGTGGGATTTCTAATCATTGTCATATTATCGTTAAAACTCTTATAAACTTATTATAAAATATAATAAAATTAAAAATAGAATAAAAATGTGGACTCATATCATTTCAATTATTTGTTAAATTAATTGATCAGTTAATGATAAAAAAAAATCAGATAAGGTTTGAAAAGATTCACTTAATTTTCAAAACCCAAAAGATTAATTATTTTTTAGTATACATTTAAATTAAATTACTTTATTTTCCTAAAAACAAAAACAATATAAAACCGAGTTAAATAATTAATATTAAATACAGTAGATCACGCGTTTTCAGCGTGACGCGGTGTATTAGACTAGACCCTAACTAGGCCACCGTTGACACGTGTGAAGAGCAAATAAATTGGCCGGCCACCGGCCAATTAAAATTTCCAGAAAACCGAGTTTCTATAATTTTTAAACAGAGTCATCATCTTCAGAAGTGACCTCTGATCCTGTATCATCTTCCTCATCAATCCTGGCTGAGGGGATGGCAGCCATTTTTGTCAATGCAGCAGTCTTGCTTGCTCGTTGCGATCGGCTCACTGAAGGGGCAACAGCAACAGAGTTTGGCGACACTTCTTCATCAGAAGAAGATTCATCTCTCTCTCTTGCTGCTCTTCTTGACTTGCTTCGCCTCTGGCACGAATGATTTATCGGTGTCGAGGGAACTTGTGTGCATGTTTCCTCATTGAAGTTGAACGTTAGCTCCAATTTTCCTGTTCATAATGGAAGCATAATGAATATGAAGAATCATGTAATGGAATGAGTAACAACTTACCCAAAATGAGATCACACTTATAAGATGCTAGTAACTCATCTGGGGTTCTGTCTATTGCCTCTAGTCGTTCACTCATATTCTTTAATTCCCTTGCAACATCTTTATCAGAACCAATAGATAAACGAACTGGTTTTAAAATCTTTCTTAAGAGCTTGATTGCATCTTGTTCTATCACCCGGAAGTGAAGCTGAACAAGTATTCTACAAAGTGAACCAATGTATGATCTTTCTGCAGCTGTTTTCTTTGCTTGGAAGTTTGCCACCTTGGTAAAACGGACAAAGAAGAAGATTAAACACGCAAATTCTTGAGGAGTAATGTGTTGAAATGAAAGTGGGCATGGATTGATTTATGAGAGAGAACGTAGATTATAGTAAATGATTTATTCAAGTATTTTACGATATGATCTCATAAATTTAACATAATCATATAAAAGAATTTACCTCCACTGCAATGCGAATAGCAAGCCCTTCCTCACAGGTTTCATAATCAAGCGAATCAGGAAGTTCATGTTCTTGATCATTTGGTTTGACTGGGTTTTCTGCAAGTACGGGAACCTGTATCATTTGCAACATGAAAAGTGAAGCTTGTACAGCTCGCTTCCGCATGTTGGAAATTTGTATAGTAGACCCTGTAGAATTTCCATCGAGGCCAGGCCACAAAGAGCGCATGATTGGTACAAAACTCTTTGATAAACATTTCTGCATTTACAGGTGAAAGGACTTTACGAAAGTGAATTGGGGAACACTAATATACATTCAAACCTTGTGGCTAGATGAAAGGGCCGGATAGTGCTCAAAAAAAACTGATAGACTTTGTTTTAACCTGTACAAGGTAAATGTGATCTATAAAGATTAATGAATGCATGTAATAACTAACGAGATGATAAGAAGAAATGATTAACCTTTGAAGCTTCCCATTTTCACTAGTGAAATAAAGGATAATGAGCTTGGACAATATCAAATGATGCCTTGAAGTATCAGATCCTGGGAATTTTTTGCTCAATAATAGAATTTTTGCTAACCCTTCTCCCAAAATGTCATGGATAGATGGGTTTTCTTCTGCTTCCACAATTTCACCCCAATCACGGTTCAGTCCAGAACTTAACAGATCGAGGAGCAAAATATCTGAATATTCACTCTTATCCCAGAGATTATCATGGTCAGGATCAAATTTTTTATCATGGTAACATTTTGTTGCTTTGTCTAGTTCATCTGGACCGTGCCATATTCCAAGATCAAGCAATGCCTTAGAAGCCATTAATGTTACCGTGGGAGCTCCCTTGGCAAAAGAATATTTTAATTGGTTTATGATGCTCTCGCTCGGCTTGTTTTCTAGCAATCCATATAAGCCAAGGCACCGAATGGAAGCCCTCTGTACATCCAAGTTGGCGTGCTTCGCCTGAATTGCAAGAAAAAATGAACTGGCGAGATTTAGAGGCACGAACATGGAAGACGAACTTAAGATATCTAGCCAAAATAAAGAATAAGCAATATAGATTCTTTAAAACATACCCCAGGAAGTATCAGGGAGTTGAGAACGTCAAATGGATCTATAACCCTGCCTTCAATATAGTAAAAGGATGTGATATTCTCCAAAAGAAATGCAATAACAGAAATACAGTGCAACCACTGCTTAGAATCTGCTGTTCTCTCCCGGCAGAGACGAGAGAGATCTTCTAACACTGTAAGAACAACCTCCTCAAATTCTCCGGTTGCTGAATGAATTTTCTTTGTCAATTCTGATACAGCAGCAGACCAATCTCTGTCCCCTCCCAAACTGAAACCATCACCTATAATAACTTCATTTCCATTCTCATCCAATTCATGATCGGGACCCATATGCAACAATTGTCCAACAAATTCACTAGCTAACTTTCTGCTTGAGGTATCAGAGAAATCAAGCATAGTGCCAAGTAGCAGCAATTGGCGAGAGACAAATCGGTGAGACAATCCTGTAGGTTCATATGCAAAACAATATTAAAAAAAGTCCAGCATGTATTGATTAAGGGGGGAAAAGCCACTAGTTTAACCAACCAGCAGCAATATGAGCATTGACTAAATCTATATATTCAGAAACTGATGAAGGAAGAATATTATCAAGAAGATTATTGCTGTCCAATGCTTCTGCTGCATATACTTCAGACTCCATACCCATAGTCATGGCAGCATCAGTGCCCTTCATCTGATTTAATATGAGAAAAAAAATGTCAAATAAGAGCAATTTATGTGTTTAAAACTTCTCAACTTCAATCAATTCCTAATTCAGCTTTGCTTGGATCGCTTGAATATAACCTTTTTCAGGATCATAAATTAATGGTACCATTTAGTAATTAGGCACTAATTTAAAAAAGATACTTCAGTGAGAGTAAGTTCCCATTGAATGATAATGTCCTTATAACTTACAAATGCTTGTGTATAAAGACACCTAGAGAACATTCTCCAGAAAAGAGCAGATTCTGCATCCATTAACTTGACTGGTCTACTTCCTGTAAATTGTAGAAAACAAAACCTGATATAGTAATCAAGTGCACGGGAAAAAAGTCAAAATGTATAATACACAAACCTTCAGCAGAATCACTCTTGGAAATAAAGAATTTCCTTATGGCTTGATTATTTTTCAACTTTACCAGTTCTTCTCTAAGTAGAGTGGCCATCATTAATACTCCAGCTGATTCATAGGTTTCAACATCAAGAAATTTAAGCAATTCAATGGGATCATCATTACAACATTTCTGAAGCCACTCATCTTTCAGCAACTTCAGGCACTCATTCGCTACAGCAGGTGAACGATCAGAAAGTCCCCTCTGAATAATAGTCGTCCTGATTTTGATGCTGTTAAAAGCACAATTAAAAACAAAAGCTAAAAAGAATCATTGGTTTGGACATGATTTCAAAAAATCAATGGTGCCATTTGAAGAAATGTGCTTTACAACAGATATATGAAGAGAATAATTTCCAGTTCTCAAAATAATAGGATTGTCAATACAAAGGCAGAATAATCAATAAAATTTCAATCACCTGAGACTCTGTAACGGAAATTTTTTGAAAAGAATGCAGTAAGCAGCCCTTCGTACAGTCTCACATACATCCAGAGTGCAATCCATAATCACCGGCAAAGTCCTAGTACAAGGAGGCAAGGATAACACAAGTATCTTCCGAACATCCTGCATATAAACAAAGCAAGATATTATTGCACTATATAAGCAACGCCTTATTGCGATGCATATGCAGTTATTTTACAAACCACACACGCTCCCCATGTCTAATATATGTCACTAGGATATCAATACCAAGGCATACGCTTGGAGTTCCTTGACATTATTAATTTGATTTAACAAAATGACCACCTAGAAGAGTTATCATTATGTTAGAAAAATATGTAGAAGTAAAGAGCGTACCCTGTTTTGCTCGATCCCAAGATTATCAAGGAACAAGTCAAGAATGTCTTCATTTTCCGAGTCATTGACAAAGCGCGCAAGAGCCCTGATGGAAAATGACCTAACTGCAGGGACCTTATCTCCAGCGCGCAGTTTTAATAATTCTATCAATTCATCCCAAATCTCATTGCAAACTTCAGCATCATCGGGCAAACGCATAATAATCTATCAAATAATAATTACAGAAAAAAAGTAGTTTAAGTCCTTTTTAATATCTTAATTTATTGTTGTTGAAAAGCAACTCTAAAAATACCTCTGAGATAATCTGGCAAGATCTGAACCTTGCAGTCTTGCTAGCAGCTGTTGCAGCCACAAGAAGAAACCTAATAAAGCTCTCGAGAAATTCATCACCAGAATCGCCCTTACAAGAAACGGAGCACCCAAATTGCGCGACGAACTTGATTACCCGCTCCGCCGATGCAATCTTACGCTGGAAGTCAAAAATAGGTGTGAGTGCTCGGAGAAAAGCGGTGCAGAATTCCTCCGACTGCGAGGATAAGCGAAGGGCGGCAAGTTCCTTCATCTTACGGACGTGGGTAGCGTGTGACGCCCGAACTTCATCAAGAATGCCCGCAATTTTGACGACCAATTCCGGGCGCCTAACTTCTTCCTCCGCTACCATTCTTCTGAATTTGGCTGCTGTTTCGCTACCGCTGGTTTCAACTTTGGGGCAACAAAATTTGAATGAATGAAATGTAAGGCGCCCGCCACGATGCAAACCAAAGTTTTCGTTGTGGAGCCAGATATTTGAACAAATTTCAAAACTAGAGAGGAATATTAAGAATAATTCATAAGGTTTTCGGAGAATTTTTCTTCTGTTCAAAACTGAAGTTTTACATCTATTTGTACAAAGATAAAGTAATCTTGTGATTGTATCTAATCTCTAGACTATTCTATATGAACAAAGTCGTACACTTATTCAATAAAATTGTCTAACATTGTGTCTTCTTTCTTCTTCACTGCACAGTCTTTTGTGACAATTTTGGATGTTGTGTCTTTACTTTTCTTTCCAACGTGGACATTCTTCACATTCCCTCCACACGTTGGAAGGTCATCAAATGGTTGGCATCCTATTTTACTCAAGTAGAGACGAAATTGAGGTGCCGAAAGCGATTTCGTAAAGAAATCTGCTGCCTGCTCCTTTGAAGTCACATGCTTCAACTGTACAAATCCGGTTTTAACATGATCTCTAACGAGGTGGCAATCTACCTCAATATGCTTTATACGTTCATGAAATACGGGATTCGAAGCTATGTGGATCGCGGCTTGGTTATCACAATATATATCAATGAGCAATTCAACACTCACATGGAATTCAACCAGTAGATACGTAATCCATTTCACTTCACATAGAGTCATTCTAAGACTCCTATATTCTGCTTCCGCAGTCAATCTTGATACGGTGGTTTGCTTCTTGGTCCTCCAAGATATAAGACTTGATCCCACTAGAATAGCATATCCCGTCAACGATCTACGCGTGTCGATACAAGACCCCCAATCTGCATCACAATAAATTCTCAGTTTAACATTCGAATGCTTGCTATAGAATAGCCCCATCCCTGCTGTCCCTTTAATGTAACGAACAACGTGTTGTGCTGCTGTCCAATGAGAGTGACATGGGTGTTGCATGTGTTGACTTAGTTGTTGTGAAGCATAAGCAATATCAGGCCTAGTAAAACCAAGATATAGTTGACTTCCAACGAGTCTACGATACCTTTCAGGATCTTCAAGTTCTTTGGTATCATTGTTGCGCAGCAGAATTTTCGGAGGCAGCGGAGTGCTAGTTGGTTTTCCCCCTTCTAGTCCTACATCTCGAACAATGTCTAGAGCATACTTTCATTGATTGATGAAAATACTATGTTCAAAACGATTGATCTCTAGCCCAAGAAAGAACTTAGCTTCTCCCAAGTCTTTGATCGTGAACCATTCGTCAAGGTATTGTTTGGTTAACTGAATTTCGTGAGGGTCATTCCCTCCTAATAAAATGTCATCAACGTATACCACAAGTAATGTTAAGGACTGCTCCTCCATCTTAACAAACAAACAATGATCATGTTCGGATTTTCTAAACCCATAGTCTTCAAGTTTTCTTGTGAGCTCGTTATTCCATTGTCTAGACGCTTGTTTCAGCCCATACAATGATCTGTTTAATTTACAAACCTGTGATGACGTTTTAGTAATCAATCCCTCTGGAGGAACCATATATAAATCTTCATCTAGATACCCATGCAATAAAGCATTATTCACGTCGACCTGGTGTATATGCCAACTATAAGCTGCTGCGAGAGCGAAGAATAACCTTAACGTGACTTGCTTTGCCACCGGAGCAAATACATCACAGAAGTCTCGTCCCTCAACTTGATTATACCCTTTTGCGACCAATCTCGCTTTATGTTTGGCAATCGTTCCATCTGCATGCAATTTAACTTTGTAGAGCCACTTACAACCAATTGGTTTCTTCCCCTTCAGGAGTTCAGTTAAGGTTCAAGTGTCGTTTTGATGCAGCGCATCTAGTTCATCCCTCATTGCTTTCACCCATTGAGTCATTGTCCTGGCTTCTTTGTAACTGCCCGGCTCTTGAATCATGCCAAGATTAGCCATGAAAGCCATATGTGCATCTGAATAATGGGGTGATCAACGATATGGAAATGAGTTTGGGGTGTATGGGGATGTACGAATCGAAGTTGTGGTAATGTTTGATGCATAGTCATCTAACCAACTCGGTTTCCTGGTAATTCTACCACTTCGCCGAGGAGGGGTTGGAAGGGATTCAAGGCTCACTTCCATCTCTACAGGATAGTTGTTGGAATCAATGATAACAGTCTGGTCACCAATGCCATATGGATCTCTATTTTATGAGGAGATAGATTCATGGACTTGTTGGTAATTAATTAGGGAATTTTCAAAAAAAGGATTCATGTCACGGGATGTTCCAAATAGATGCAAATCATGACTAAGGATTGAGCTAGTGGGTTGATTTGGGGAACAAGATTCATGGTTGTCCTTAATGAGACATGGAATGACATTGTCATTTGCCTTATCAACAAGAATATGACATTTGTATGAGAATATGTGTTCAAAAAATCTTACGTCCCTAGAATGAACGATTCTTTTTGTCACTAAATCATACATTTTGTATGCTTTTCTATCTTGAGAATATCCAAAAAAAACACATTTAGAACCCCTTGGAGCGAATTTATCCTTATTGGGCGTATTATTACAAACATACCCTAAGGACCCGAACACCTTCAATTGGTCATATTTTGGTGTTTGTTTATATAATCTTAAATAAGGGGTATCCTAGCCCAAAAGAGGAGATGGCATACGGTTGATCAAATAGGTTGCCGTGAGTACAACTTCCCCCAAAAATGTTTTAGGCAACGAAGCATGGAGTAGGAGTGATCTTGAAGTTTGGATTAGGTGTTTGTGCTTTCTCTCTACCACTCCATTTTGTTGGGGCGTGTAAGTGCAAGATTTTTGGTGGATGATCCCATTGAGTGAGAAGATATTATGACAGGTTTCGTTGATAAATTCCGAACCATTATCGGATCTGATAATTTTAATAGGGGATGAGAATTGGATTTGTGCTTGTTTAATGAAGATTTCTAAGAGGCTTTTGACTTGTGATTTTTGGTGAATTAGGTATGTCCATGTGGCTCTACTATAGTCATCAACGAGTGTGAGGATGCATGTTGCCCTGGTAAGACTCGACTTTGAATAAGGACCCCATACGTCAATATGAACTAGTTGAAAAATATGAGTGGTTTGGATGTGGCTACGGGAAAATGGAAGGCGCTGGATTTTTCCAAGCATGCAAGCATCACATGGATTAAATGATATAATATCATGTAGGTTCTGTTTTGACAAGAATTTTAAAACCTTAAGATTCGGGTGTCCTAATCGTGCATGCCATAGAGACCAATTTTGTTTGGTTACATTAAAAGACAAAACAGTAGCCGAAGCTTCACATAAAAAAGTTCTCATTTGCTTTAGATTTCGAACAAGTGTTGGAGTAGTGTTGGGTAATTGTAGGATGTAGAGACGATTCTTGACAAGTGCCTCGGCTAGGATTTCAAAAGTCCTCGGGTCCTGTACAATACACTTGGAAGCAGTAAAAATTAGATTCAAAGAGCATGCTTGGATGAGTTTTGATGCGGAAATTAGGTTATACTTATAAGAAGGGACATAGAGAACGTTCTCCAAAATGAGTCTGGGATTGAGATGGGCATTTCCAGCATGGGTGATGGGAATTCTTGAACCATCAGGTAAAGTAACAAAGTGTTTAAAGGTTGATGGGTGATGAAAAGGGTTAAATCATTGCACATATGGTTAGTGACTCTTGTATCAACGATCCAAGATCCTGCATTCACATAGCATGCATATTTTTTTATCAACAGTTTTAGATATACTTGCGAAGTTGACGTGCCCAACAAATTCTAACTCTTCAACTTTGTCACCAATGTCGATTGCATTCTCAATTCCCAGCGGAGTCTCCGAAACCAAGTTAGCATAGATTTTTGGCATGGGTCTCCCTTGACCTTTTTTTAATTGCTTGTACCAATCAGGAACTCCATGAATAATGAAACATTCATCAATGGTATGTCCCTTTTTCCCGCACTTCTTACATATTTTTGTCTCGTTTGTCCCATATGGAGTTCGTGGGACTGTTGCACCCATATGCATTGGTTTTGATTCCTTCCATGGTTTTTGTTGTGCTGGTTTATTGGTAGTTTTAGCTACCAATGCAGTTTCAACGGACATTCCCTCAGTTGCATTTCTTACTCGTTGTTGTTCAACTTTCGTAACCATCCCAAACACCTTCGTCATCGTCGGAACTGGTTCCATCATAAGTATCTGATTGATGATGTGTTCATAGTAGTCTTGCAAGCCATTCAAAAACTGATGTACTCTTATGAAATTTTCCCTTTCCATGTACAATTTTCCCATGTTACATGTGCAACTTCGAGCAGCTTCACACTTACATGTAGGGATTGGTAAAATATGAGAGAGTTCTTTCCATAGTTTGCTTAATTTGTTGTAGTACATGGTCACAGATGTCGACCCTTGCACTAGGTTGTTGATTTCACGTTGGATCTTGGAGAACAATGGTCCATTTGCCTCAGAGTAGCGTTCTTCAATCTCCAACCAAAGCATACGTGCTGTGGCTGCATATATGAATGACTTCGAAATTTCTGGGGTCATGGAATTAAGGAGCCAGGCACGTACCGTTGAGTCAACTGATTTCTAGAGTGGGTACTCTGTAGATGTCTCTGCTGGTTGTGCAACCTTACCGGAGACAAGCCCCATCTTCATTCTTGAGTCAAGTGCAAGTTCTACAGCCTGGCGGCAAGCACGGTAATTGCCCCCATTTAAAAGAGTGGAAACAATTATTTGCCCAGAATTTTCATTTCCAGAGAGACGGAGAGGGTCATAGGTGATGAACTGTGTTTTCATCACGTTCAATTTTTGGTTGCCAGCAGCTTGGTTGGTAGCAAGCTCAAGTTCTTCCTTAGTTGGAGTTGTCATAGCTCCGATACCATGAACATATTTCAAAACTATAGAGGAATCTTAAGAATAATTTCGTAAGGACTTTGGAGAATTTTTCTTCTATTCAAAATTGAAGCTTTACATCTATTTGTACAAAGATAAAGTAATCTTGTGACTCTATCTAATCTCTAGACTATCCTATATGAACAAAGTCGTACACCTATTCAATAAAGTTGTCTAACATCATATCTTCTTTCTTCTTCACTGCACAGCCTTTTGTGACAACTTTGGATGTTGTGTCTTTACTTTTCTCTCCAACGTGGACATTCTTCACTATTGAATTGTTAATTCATTATTACTTAAATACCCTCTCATTTTGGAAAAAAAATCTATATAACACTGTCAACTTCGTTACATTGTTTATTAACCCTACTTTTTAAAATAAATACCTAATAACACTCACTTGAAAAGATTTAGAAATATAACAGTACTTGTTTATAAAAGATGCTCATATTTAATTCATTCATCTTCTTCTTTTCTTCATTTTTCACCTTACTTCCAAAACTCACCTTTCAAAAACCATGTTTTCTTCTATGTTGTACTCCAAAACCCAACTCCAAAACACGCGAGAACAATACATAAAAGACTACCAAGAACAAAATCAATTGTTTTCTTTGTTGTATTCCCAGATCCTTCAATAACATTTCACTGCTTAAATCCCCACTTGCCCAGGTTTGTAAAGTATCTCGGTTCCATTGATATGCTTGAACCCTGAAATCTAATACATCAAGTAAAACCCAGTTAAGTGAAATCTCACATCAATTGCTTGCCCACAGAGTTTCGGTGCCAGACTAGGGATTCTATTACCATAACTTTTACAATTGGATGTAATTTTTGGGAAGTAAGTTTTGGAGCAAAAGATGTAAAAATTGAAGAAAGTAATGTTAAGAAAATAAAGAAGATAAAGAATTAAGTGTCACCAGCTTTTTATAAAGAAACTACTGCTATATTTCTAATATTTTTCATATCAGTAACAATAAAAATTTATTTTAAAAAGTACGATTAATAAAACATGTATTGATCACTGACATTGGTATCTGCACTAAAAACTCCCTCTCATTTTCTCTAACTTACGAAATCACACAAATGATATAAAGTTAAAAATTGCGTTTGATTTTGATCCCTTATATATGTACCATTCGATTTTCCGTTAAGTTGACAAACTTTTTTTGTTAGCATGGTTGAGCCTCAAATTCACAAATTACACAAATAAGACTCATAGGTCATCTCAACTATATTAGTACAGAATATTCATTCTCTTTATACAAATAAGTTTTTTTCTGTAAATATAATTTTTTTTATTTTTAATATCAATATTTTTATAAATAATTTTCATTTTACTACTACAAGAATGTCCAGATATTATAATTTTATCTTTTATTATTTTGTATTTTACAATATTTTAAAAACATAATAATTTTTCTATCTCTGTTTGAAAATGAAGTTTTTGTATCCTATTAATTATAACTAGTACTACAAAATACTTGTTTTATTGAATGATATATCTTACCATTACCCACACTATCAATCAGTTACAAAATAATTGATAATATTAGTATACTAAATGATTATAAATTTATATATTATATATTTATTTTAAAATATATTTTTAAAAATTATTTTTAAATTGATTGAGGATTAAAAATTATACAAATTTAATTCTTGAAGTTCGAGAATTGTGAATAAGAATATAAATCATTAAAATCATCGTTATATGATCAATGATAAACGGTATTAGTAACTTAAGGTATTTTATGTGTATTTAATTGAAATTTGTGGTACAAATATAATCCAATTTATTATATTAAATAAATTTAGTGTTATCATATATTACAAAATATAAAATATTAATAATTTAGTTAACATTTGTATCATAACAGTAATCCGGGGAAGGGAAGAACTGCTCTAACAAGTAGGGGACGTCCAATGATAATTGAAGCAATTTCATAAGCCCAATCTTTATAATATTAAACTGAGAAATATTAAGAAAACCATAATTGTATAATTTGATAGTGTAATAGCCAGTCAATAGGGGCAACTAAAAATTGATATAGAAAGATAGAAATCTTAATGGACAGTGGAAAACAAACATAATCCCTGCCGTTGACAAAATGTCGAAGAAGCACAAAGGCGTGAGAAACAAGCAGGAAAATATATCGCTATCGCCTGGTGTAACATTCAGCTGGAAGTCTTCAAGCCCTAGTTGTCTTCTTGACAGGTATGAGATAGAGAGTATAGTTAAGATAGTCGATTATCAAATAAAACTAAGTCATGATAACATACGCCGCCGCCGTGAATCTGATAACGTCAAGACGAAGAAGAAGAAGATAAGTTATTGGCTAAGAGGCTTTCAGGCTTGTAAGTCATCGGAGAATGATGTGGTCGAGAGTCAACGCCCACTGTATTCACGGAACACTGACACAAAGGAGTGTGTCACTTAACGTTGACTTTCTTGCTAGTGGTACCAATAATATGTTTAGTTCTCTCTTCTACATCATATCAATTATATTGATAAAAAATAAATGTAAAATGTAATCTTACATTTTGAAAGAATCCAGAAATAATATATTAACATAGAGAAAACTACAAGGGTCAACTCAATAATTAAATTTATGTAAACACGATGTTTGAAAGGTTAGAAATTTTGAATTTAACACATGAAGTTTCAAGATCATTCATAAATGATCCTCCAGTGATTTATTAACAGTTTTCGTTCTTTTTGTGTAAATATTTTGACAATTTATGTTTATTTTCAATTTTCTAAAAAAATTTGAGATATAATCATTATATATTTTAAATATTAAGAAGCCAAATACATATGCATTTAAACACAATAACATTTGTTATTGTCAAATAAAAATGATTTTAGAACTTCAAATATTAACTATGTAATTCTTAAATTTTGAGGTATGATGTTTCTAATTTTAGAAATTTGAGGTTCAACAACACATATTATATCAATTTTGGGGGTTTGGAATGAAATTTCAAACTTTGTTAACGCCATCCTTATACTAATTTTAATTCGTGGAAAGTGAATCAAATTATATATGTACCATATCCATGACATTTAAACGGAAGCAATTGTGATAACCTTACTTGGGCCACAGTGTTTCATTTTGTGGCTCGGTCATACCCATTTAATTGTTAAACGATCAATCCCCAAGGCCTAAACTAATCCACGGATATTTAATCTATTGTTATTTTATATCAATGTGTATTATTATATTATGATATGTTAACAAAAATACAATTTTGTTTATTTATTTGGGACCATTGTTAAGAATCAACTCTTAAAATCAACACTGAAATATAAAATATATGACTCGTACACCGATATACATGGTACATATCCAATATAGTGGAAATATAGATCATTTATAAGAGCATCGAAGTCGATGTCCGTCCGGTCAATTTTTTCTTTCACTCCACTTTTGTTTTCTCTTTCCACGATATTTATTTAATATTTAATTAAATTAACTTTTCTTAATTACTTTATTAATGCCCAAACACTCATACTGATGAAGAATTCGGGGTCCTGTACCTAGAACGGGAGGAGGTCTAAAGGCATATTGGGTTGATCCATGTGACAAGAAACTAACTTACATAATTCAGAATCCATAATTTAACAACAATTATATTGAGTTAATCAATGTGACAAAAAACTAACTTATATAGTGCAGAATCCATAATTTAACAATAATCCATTCTTGATGGGACCAAATGGGCCCAATGGGACATATAACTAATAGGACGGAAGGAAGAAAGCCAGTAGTGGTCATTTGAGAAATCAGGGGACCGATCATCCGAGCGGTTAGTTTGTTAGAGTGGTTACGAGGTGGGCAGCGAGCAGAACCACGGTTACGGACGGGTAGCGAACAATAGTTATTTTGTTAGAGCGATTAGATGACGGTTCCCTTTTCACATCTATAAAAAGGGAGGCGAATCCATGAGCTCAAGAGGACCTTTTAATCACGTGCTAGCATATGTTTGTTGCATTGCTCGTCTTATTCGTTGTCGTCTTTCCTTAGTCATTTTCTAAGATGTTCAGATTTATAATCGTATTATTTTCATAATAAATCGGTTAAGAGTATTCATACTCTTAGCATTGTGGTTTTTCCCCATTCTTAAGGGTTTTCCAAGTTAAATCACCGTGTTCATGCTCAAATTATATTTATCATATTATCCCACAAACAATATAAATCATAAAACAAGTTCTAATAATCTCGGATGTGCGACTGTTGGTACCTCGATATTTGAGACCACAACTTGTGTTCCAAAACCGGATCGGTTTTGTTCGGTCCGACTGGTTTGGACCGGACCCGGGAATAAAACTGGTCCGGTTAACCATTTTCTTCTGCAATTGGTTCTATTATCCATCCCGCCGAATCATTTATAAAGTTCCAAACCCTAGGATTGCAATTGCAGTTGGGTGGAGCTTGCTTGCATTCCTAAAGTTTAAAACAAAATTGAAAATTCTGTTCATTCCCACAAACAATAGCCTCGGGTTTTTATGCATTTTTTAAAGGTTCTAATTGTTAAGTGTGGAGATCGGTATTGGTATCGATCGATCGCACTTGGATGACGATTGACAATGTGGTTGATTGGGGCACACATGGAAGACGGGATGGTCGGTATTGATACCGATTGGGTTAGGACCGAAGTACGCAATACCGAATGTGACAAAGGACCGAAGCATGTGATCCGAAGATATGAGATGGAGGCAATCGATCAATGACCGAACTGAGATATGGTGGGACCCACTGATCAAAGATATCGTCAGTTATGGAAGGAGATATTGAAGGAAATAAGATCATATCAAATCTATATTTATGGACGCATATATATGATTTGATTATGGATAATCATATATGGAGATATGATCAAATATTATGAATATTTGTTTGTTACCTTAAGATCTCAACCACCTCATCTATATAAAAGGGGTCTTAGGGTTCATTGTTACGTACTTCAATACTCTTGTATTCCGAATTTCCTCTTCGTGTGTATGTGTTGTAATCTTCTCAAGTGATAGTGAATTTGGCCGTTTCCGCCGATCACGTGGTTTTTTCCCATTCCGGGTTTCCACGTTAAATCTCTTGTGTCGTTGTTTTCTCTTTGCTTTAATTCTCGGGTTCTACTTAATCTATCGGGGTTGATCGATACGGGCCCCGGAATCTTTCTTTGTTAATTTTTCATGTTTTTGCTGTCCAATTTGATTTTTTATAGTTTTTGTTAAATTTTCAGGGTTTCCCTTGCGATGTAATTGAAATGGATAGAAAAAGTTGCATTTTTTTCTGAGGACAGTTATCCATTGGAAAATAGACAAGAGGCATGCCCAGTTTTGCTTAATAAACATGAACTTCAATTGAAAAAAACTTTAAGAATCGGTAGATTAGAATCCAAGTTATATCCAAAAGTTTATTTAGTTTTTATTTTTTATAACTTCTTATGATTTTGTGGAGTAGCAAATGTACACCAATGAATTTTGAGTTATTTGCAAGACAATTTGAAAATATGGTTTTGAAGAGTGGATTTTGATGACTAGTAAGTTAATATTTTTTGATGGTAGAACATAAATAATGATACTTATTGAATATTTATTTGAGATGTTTCTGTTTGATATATACAATTACAATATATAATAATTAAAAAGACATTAAAAATAAAAAAAACGAGTCAAATCAGTTCTCAACCGGTTTGGACCGAACTGGAGGAATTACTAGATCGTGTTTCCGGTCCGGTTTTAGAATATAGACCACAACACATACTTCTATTATATATATTTTTCCATTTTAATATATTAGTTTAAAACAAATATTTTTATAAATAGAAAAAACTTTACCTACGAGAAACAAAAATTATCAAATCAAATTATTCAAATTTAATAAAATCAATCCTACAGTATAAATACAATCCAATTAGTTTTAATTTCGTAAATACAAAATACATATCGATAAAAACTAAATATCATATGTACTAATTATATTCCACATATTTTGTAAAAATTAAACTTATTAAAAATTGTTATATATAATACAATATAGTAATTTAATATATAATATAAAATTAAAATGCATAAATACTAAAAAACAATAAAATATTATTTAAAATAAAAAAATGAATTAAGAGAGGAGAGAGTGATTACACACACTCTCGTCAGACATGAAAATCATACAGTCGAACAGTTCAATTACACACATCGTTAGGCTGTTTGTCGAATGATGCAGATGTCCAATCAACGTAGACGCCCATGTGACAAATTTTTTTACACCTCACCCTTACATTCTCTTTCTTGGGCGATAAGGTTATCTTCAACTATGTTCGTCTAGAAACTTTATTTTCTCATTCACATCAGCTTTCTGTCTATACACATCATCATTCTTTAATTTTATAAATAACATTCATATTATCTCTACAACAATATCCGGACATTTATCATTTTTATTTTGTATATATCATCGTAATTATGTGAAAAACTAATTATTTGTAATGAAATTTTTATTGTATAAATCACATGTATATATAAAATTAATAGTTGTGATTTTTCGAGTGTGAAACATTTAATAAATTTGACTAATTTGTTATTGAATTTTCTAAACGAAAACATAATCTTTCTTAACAAACTAGGTAACCTAAACTGAATAAATTCGACGACTAATTGATCATGTTTTGTTACGTAGAAACCATAATTGTAAATTGGTTAATCGAACCAATTAAAACTAATAAATAGGTAAATCAATCATTTTCACACATTTTGTACAGAACAATCATAATATTATAAATCAATAAATAAATTTATATATTCTATAACAACTTTAAAATTTTAAATTTTTTTTATTTTTTTAAACTTGTGAGGAAAGAGAATAGAAAATTCTCTTTCCTCTCAATTGGACAAGAGAGAGAATCTTCTCTTGGCATGAATTAGACTCTATGCCCACTGTTAAAGATGATCTAAAGGAGGAAAATGAGTTTCCCTATATTTCCTCATTTTTTTTAAAAAAACTTATGAAAAGAAAAATAATTATAAAATATGTATATTTAATATTGATTATAATAATTGATGAAGGTTCCATGACCGCGTACCCCGTATTGGACAAGATCCAGTCATATTGGGCTAACCAAAATGACAAGAAACGAACTCGCAAGGCCCAAATCTTTAACTTGACCCATTTGAAATAATCTGTCCGAAGGTCCACTTATGTTTTAGGACCAAAGATGGAATTAGGCATAATTAAGACATCCAGGGACCGACCCCTTGAATCGGTCCAAACGGTTACGACCACGTGCGCCGCGCTCCGGGCAAATGCATGCATTCCACGCTTCTGGTCTGTTTACGTTGTTCGCACATCGGGCGCAACCACGTATTTCAGCATGGGAAAATGACCTTGTCAGAGGCTGTTACGAGGCGTGATCCACACGCAACTTCCCCTCTATAAATACATGACTAAATGATAAGTTCATGAGAATATTTTGAATGCGCTAAATAGGCTGTTACCATGCTGATTTCCTTTCTCACACTTTCTTATTGCCTTAGTCATTTTCTTTTAGCCATCTCTGTTTGTAAAATGAACAGTTTATTCAATATATCGGCTAAGAGCATTTCTAGCTTTTAGTCATGTGGTTTTTCCCATTCTCCGAGGGGTTTTCCACGCTAATATCGCTGTGTTCTTTACTATTTTATCCATTCACAATCGTCTCCCCGATTTAAATAAATCAAAACTGAGTTCGTTTATTATGAACCAGACGACTGTTGATACCCCGGGTCTTTTGAGCACAACAGTTTGGTGCCGTCCGTGGGGACAATTTACTGATTCCTAGTCGAGGTTTCTCCTTGGGTAAGGACAAGCAATGCCATGGCGACCGGAAATTCGACGAATGATAGTGACGTGCTTGATAGCAACCTTCCAGCCCATGTTTTCTCTTTGCAAGACCTGGAGGGTGTTATCCGGAAGGTGGTACTTGATATTACATCGGAAAGAAGTGGAACATAACCACCGGCTGTAGCAAGCGATATTCCCACAAACAGAGGGTACGAGAGTGACCCTGAGGCGCGCAGCTTCGATAAAGATGAGAATATTAGGCGCGGTGTAACCATGAGGAGGCCGAGATATCGATCCACTCCGCCTCCTCCAACCCAAGCTCAAACTCCCGCTCCTGGGACTGATCAGGAACGCATACAACAACGTATAAACGAGCTCACCAAAGAGTTGGAGACTCTGCGCACGCGGAGGGATTTTGAGCCCGATCTTGGGCGGAATCCCGGTTTGTTTTACAAGACCATGGAGGCCCCGATTAAGCAAAGTAAGGATGACAACTGGTGGCACAATTTTCATGCTTTCCAGACGTCATCAAAGCAGTCTGGCAGTGTCTCAGCCGCTTTGGGAGATTTGATGCTCCCTTTCTTTGAAGAAATATGTGCGGCAGTCCCAGATCGACACTATCGCAACCTCGAGGTTGCCAACATTTAGAGGCGACGGGGATCCCATTGATCACGTCGCGGACTTTGAATTACGGATGGGAACAGTTAACGGCCTTAGATTCATTAAAGTGTTGCATCTTCGCGGGTGGTTTGCAAGGCGATGCCCGAACCTGGTTCAAAACTTGCTGGCCTGGTCAATACAGTCGAATGGCGGCTTCATCTTGGCGAGTAGTTTGTGTCGAATGTAGGACCGCCCCGAAGCAAGCATGAATTATATCAACTGAAGTATATCACAGCGAAAATGAGTCGCTGGTTCTTCATGGAGAAGTTCGACAAAACAGCCCGGGGTATCAAACTAGAGCTCATGAATAAGATTGACATTCTGCAGCAAGTCCTGGGACCGTGCAACTTATCCGCCAGTTTGGTTAAGAGAACCACGTCCACTCTAGGTAATCTTCTTCAAAAAATCAATAAGTATATTAAGGTGGATGAAGAGTTGGGACCGAGTTACAGGAAGCCTGCTGGGAATTCTGAGCTCACAGGTGATCATAGGGCTTCGTACTCTAAAAAACAGCCCCGAGAAGTAGGGGTTGTGACTGAGAAAAATGCTCCCCGAAGTGGGAAGAGAAATGGGTGTATTGTGAGTTACATCACAATCGCGATCACCCGAAGTTGAAATGTCCGCTACCGTAGGAGACAGTAGCGGTGATGAATATAGAAAGGCTCGATTAGAATGATGATTCAAAGGTAAACATGTTGAATCTCCCCGAAGGGGCCATCAAGGTGATGATCGTCACATGCCTCGGGGCAGGGATAATCGGGGGTAGCCCCGAAACTATAATAACCTAGCGGAGGACCGAAGGTCTCCTCCACAAGAACAAGAAAGAGGCCAGCACGATCGAGAGAACCGTGGACAGGGCTGAAGAAAACGCTTCCGGAGTCGGGGTGGCCGAACCCCGCAAAATGAAGGAGGGAGACACGAGAATCCTCCCCCTCCCCCCGCTCCACTAGAAAGTGGCCGGAGATATTTATGTTATCTCCGGTGGAATTCGCATCAATGGATCAGTCCGGGACCGAAAGAGAGCAGCGCGCGTTGATTCCGCCGAAAGTTCTGAATCCGTAGCGCTCCTTAAGTATGATGCCGCTCAAGGGTCATCCTCTTACGAAGACCTAGTACCTCCACCGCTGTTGACCGGGAAGGAGTTACTGACCTGTGTGATGACCCTCTCATCATCACCGGGATCATTGCTAATTGTCGGGTCCACAGAATCTTGATGGACAGCAGGCTTCGTGCAACTTGATGGAGGGCGAAGTAGCTGAAATGTTGGGAGCTCCTGGTCATGATCTCCCTATTGCTAATATCACCCTATGGTCATTTGACTAGAGGAGCGTCATTCCATGCGGGAAGATTCTGTTCCCGATCACTCTGGGAGATCAATTCAAGGACCAAACTGAGACCCTTGAATTCATTGTCGTGGAAATCGACCTGGCTTATAATGCCATTATCGGAAGGACCGGTCTCAATAAGTTTGAGGCGGTCCATTCGACTTATCACATGATGCTCAAGTTCCCATCCGCAAATGGAATAATATCTGTTAAAGGGGATCAGACCGTAGCAAGAGAGTGATACATGAGCTCGTGCCGAACGTTGGAACCTATTGAAAGAGCCCGGGTGGATTTGCTAGACGAGCCACTGCACCCGAGGCACGCTATGGAACCCATTGGGTTCAAGTTGATCAACTTGGTTGAGGGTGATTCAACCAAGACTACTCGCATCGAGGCATATCTGACCCCATCTTTCGAAGAATAGATGGTCCACTTACTGAGATGCCATGTGGACATATTTGAGTGGACCCCAGATTATGTTCCGAGATTGACCGATCCGAGAGTGAACATCGGATCAATAATTAGCCCGGAGCAAAGTCTATCAAGCAAAAAAGGAGACACTATTCTCCTGAAAAAATTGAAGTCGTAGAAGCAAAAGTGAATAAACTGCTGTGCTCTGGGTTTATCAGAAAGATACACTATACCGAATGGGTTGCAAACCCGATGGTGGTTTCCAAGGCAGACGGCAAGTGGAGAATGTACATTGATTTCACCGACGTCAATAAGAGTTGTGAATCGAATCCTTTCCCCTTGCTACATATTGACCGTTTGGTGGATGCTGTGGCTGACAGCATAATGATGAGTACTATGGATGCTTACTCCGGGTACCATCAGATCTTCCTTGATGAAGAAGATCAGAAAAAGTCGGCCTTCATGAATGAAGATGGTGTTTATTGCTATGTGGTTATGCCTTTTGGCTTAAAGAATGCCGTAGCAACATACCAGAGGTTGGTCAACAAAATCTTTAGAGATTTGATAGGCCATATGATGGAAGTGTATGTTGACTATATGATTGTTAAATCCATGAATGACGAAGACCATATTTCTTATTTGTCTCGCTGTTTCGAAGTATGCCGCAAATATAAGCTCAAATTAAATCTGAACAAGTGTTGTTTCGGGATTGAAAGTGGTAAGTTCCTAGTATATTATGTTTCTGAGAATGGCATAGAGGATAATTCTGAGAAAGTTCAGGCCATCATTGATATGCAATCTCTGAGAAACAAAAGGGAATTCCATTGGCTTATTGCCGTCTAGCTGCGCTAAGCAGATTTTTTTCCCGATCTACGAATCGGCCCTTGCTCTTTATCAGAGTATTAACGAAAGCAAGTCATCTAGACTGGATCGAATACTGTGATCGGGCCTTCTCAGAATTGAAAATTTATTTGAGCACTCCCCCTGTGATGGTGAGTCCAAGCAGTGATGAACCTCTAGGATTATATCTAGATGTATCTGAAGTCGCGGTAAGCGCAGCTCTGGTTACATTTAGGGATGATGTTCACATGCATGTTTATTATGTAAATCACTCTTTGGTATCTGCAGAAACCAGATATACCAACCTGGAAAAATTCATGCTACCATTGAAGAAGACTATATCTAAGCTGAAACATTATTTTGAAGGTCGGATGGTTTATGTTTATACTGATCAGCCTTTGAAAGCAGTTTTGAATCAGACAGATCTGAATGAGAGATTATCTAAGTGGGCAATCAAGATTAGTTCCATGAATCCGGAATTCGTGCCACGAAGGCGATCAAGGCTAGGTTCTTGCTGATTTCGTGGTTGAGATGACCCGATCAGCTTCATAAACCTAGAGGACGATCGATGGATCATTTATGTTGATGGATCAACCTTCAGAGGAAAAGATGAGGGCATCACCCTCACAACACTACAAGGTGATGTCATTTATTCCTTAGTTAAGTTTTTGTTCTCAGAAACTAATAACATGGTGGAGTATGAGGTAGTGTTATTGGGAATCACTCTGGACCGAAAGATGGGAGTTGCTAAAGTATGAATGTTCTCAGATTCCAAATTAGTGGTGGAACAATTTGCGGGAATATTTGATACACATGAGCCCATGATGAAGTTGTATCATGCAAAAGTCCTGGAAATATCTAAGAAGTGCAGCGAATTTTCTCTTGATCATATGCCACGAGAACAGAATAAGGTCACTGACGCTCTGGCCAGATTGGCCGCAAGTATGCCTAATATAGGACCTGGCACTATATTGGTACATATCCAACACCGACCCTCAGTCAAGATATTAGTGACCGAACAATCAGCTGAGGAAATCAGGGCGTTATGTCATGAACTTCAGGGCTTAAATATTGATGCTACTGAATCTCCTGGAGAACCCACGTGGATGGACCCCTTCGTCAAATATATGACTAATGATTATCTTCCTAAAAGCAAATCAGAGACCAGAAAAATTGAATTTCGGGATAAAAGATATATCCTGAGCGATGGGCGATTGTTCAAAAAGAGTTTCGAGGGACCGCTCTTGAGGTTGAGTTTATGATTGAGGTTCATGAAGGGATATGAGGGATATCCTCGCGTTATCAGAGCCGAATACTTTTGGCCAACATTGCTCGAAGATGCCAAGAAGTATACCAAACGTTGTGTTGTGTGCCAATATCATGTTTCGGTCCCACAACTGCCAGGGGCTCCCTTATCGGTGACCCCACTACCGTGTCCATTTAACAGATGGGCAATTGATATCCTTGGACCGTTCTCTCGATCAGTAGGACAACAAAATTTTTGCATAGTGGCAGTTGAATATTACACTAAGTAAATCGAAGTAGAAGCGGTGGCCATTATTTCAGAGAAGGTTGTAAAACACTTTTTATGGAGAAACATTGTTAGCCGCTTCGGGCTACCCTGAGCGTTGGTATCAGACAATGGGCTCCAGTTTCGCGGAAGCGCCGTCTGGGATTTCTGTATTAGGTTGAGCATTATCCAACATTTTTCATTAGTGGCTCATCCCTAGACTAATGGACTCACAGAAGTATCTAACAAAGTTATAATGAACGGATTGAAAACTAAGTTGGAAGATCTAGTGGAGAAATGACTCAAACATATCTATGAGGTTTTATGGGCCTACAGGACTACAACTCGCTCCACGACCCTTGAATCTCCATTCTCACTGGTTTATGGGTCTGAAGCGATTAGCCCGGTAGAGGTGGCCATTCGATCACCTCGAATAACTCAGTATGACGAGCATATGAGCGGCGAAAGGAGATCACTGGACCTCGAGATAATCGAAGAAAAGAGAAATGCGATATACGCGCGAATGTATTCTTACCAGCGTACTATGGAGCTGGCCCATAACAAACGGGTCCTACCAAGGGAGTATTTTGAAGGCGACCTCGTCCTTAGAAACATAAGGGTTCAAAGGAACGTCGGAAAGTTGGACAGAAATTAGGAAGGACCCTATCGAGTCATGAAGAAACTGGAAGCTAGGGCTTACAAATTGGAAACATTAGATGGTGATGAGATCCCCCAAACTTGGAACATCATGAATCTAAGGCGATATTTCTTGTAAATCTTTGATTATTAATGACAATTCCAGGCCAGAAACGTATTCTTCTAAACGTAGACAAGATACAAATGGGTATAATATAAACTGTTTCTAATTAGATGATTGACCGATCCTGAAGGCGGATCTTTTGGTTGAGTCTGGATTGGTGACCGTAACAATCCATCTGTAAGGCTCCCAAGTGTCAGTGATCGCTATGAAGAGTAAGATGCTCCTACGCTTGCTGAGTATTCAGGATGGATCGCAAAACTCTCAAAACTCACTACGAACTAAACATCCCCTTCGACGGCTATCACCCTTCGGAAACATCCCTTATGCTCTTGTATTATATTGCGAAAAGAACAAACAATGGTTGGAATTGTTTAACCAAAGTACAAGCTCAATCCCGACTTGGGACTTATGTAGAACGGAAGCTGGCCGAAGCCTAACACGGGACTTGTATAGAAACGGGGATCGGCCAAAGCTTGGCATGAAACTCATAATGAACCAGGGCTACGCCGTTCCAATTTGATCATGATCTCAAGGACGGAGTAAGAGCGGTCGTCACATACATGTGAAAATCCTATATAATTAACCCTAGCAAACTTCAACCTAAGTTAAAATCGGGGACCGAAGAGCCTATGCTTATCGAATATCCTTGATCTAATACTTAGCAAAATTAAGAATGAAAGAGCTTATATCCAATAAGCTTAATCACTTACAATAAACCTGAACTTAGTTATTTTTAACCCTATTTGAGCTCTGAAAAGAGAAAATGAAGAAGGAAAAACTGGTTATTCCATTGAGTATAAGAATACAAAAACAGGGGTACATGCATAGAAATTATCCTAGCCTATCTGCCCCTCTTCCTTATCCTCATCCTCTCTTCCCTTAGGTCCGATCCAAGCTGCAAGTTGCTTCAGCTCTTCTTCCTGATCAGCAACCTTTTGGTTGACTGTCCTTTCCATCTCATCGAAAAGGGGGAAGATATGATCGTCCTTCAAAAAAGGCTCTTCCAAAGAAGAAATTGCCTTGAAGTCTCCATCCTTCTCCAATAGATCGATCATCTTCCACCTATTGTCATTAGAAGAGAGCCCGAATTGCTTCGTAATCTGATCCTGCATATTACTCAGGTACTTAGCGATATAAGTTCCGTGGATGTTATCTACCAAAGCAAATAACAACGGGGACTGGGCAAACCCAAAACAGCTTCCCGGACCAAACTTTCTGCTGCGGCACGGGTCTGACCGAGACTTTCTTCCAAGTTCGTTTTTTCTCCTAGGCTCGAATGAGAAGTTCGTTCAGTTTGTTCCTCTTCTCCTGGGCCCGAGCTTGGACTTGGCTCATCTCCTCATCCTTGTCTTGCAGCCTAGCCTCCAGTTCCGCGACCCGGGACTTGGCGGAATTCGCTTCTTCCTCAACTGCCTTGTATTTTTTGTCCAGCTTAGAAATTTGAGTCTCTTGGAGGGAAATTTGCGTCCGCAATCCTAGCATCTCATTGTTCAGCCTGTCCCGTTCTTCCCGGATCGATACCAACTCTCCCTGTTTTATAGCAATCAGTCCAAGGAAAGCTGTTCATGGACTGATTGAGAGACCGACTGGACATCTTAGTTCTTATGAATGGTGACCGCGGTCGTAAAAGCCATCCTCAACATCTACACACAAAGATAGTGTCAAAATCTGAACCTTTGGGTCCTCGGAAATAAAGAGTCTACCTTTGTTCGAGGTCGAGGAAGGCTACAATCATTTCTTCCCCGGATATGTCTGGTTGAACATTGTCCGAGTTCTGCATCCCATATAGGCGGAAGTCTTCAAAAAAGGCGCTCATCCAGAATGCCATTTTCTTCCCTTTCTTAACTCTGTCTAGCATATCCAATGCAATCTCCCAATCGGAATTCGTCTTAGGGCCCGAGACATGGTCATTCAAAACTATCCCCTTGCTCGGGGCTGGGACCTGAGCTTCCCCAACTTTCTTAAGCCTTTTCCGCTTCTTCGGAGCTTCAGCTTCGGCCACCCTGTTCCCTTTACCCAAGGGACCGCCTGTAAGGAGACGTTCACCTCAAGATTCGGGCTCGGGAGAACCCTCTCCACTGGAATGGCTCCCGACAGATACAAACTCATTATGTTAGGACTATCACCATCAGCGCGGGTCCCTTACCACTAGAGGGCCCCCCTGTGCAGCGCAAAGATAGCGTGCCTGCACAGGTGGTATTGATAGGGGATTCCCCGCTGATGACGATCCCGAAGGGACCAGCGTGCTTCCGGTAGCGAACTCCAAAGGCCCGACATTGTTTGTCGCCCCTTGTTGATCTTCAGTAGGGAGGGCCGAGGCTGCTGCTATACGCTTGAATCGCGAGCTTGGCATCGTCTCTATCGAACCTGAAAAAAGAAATTCATAAGGATCATGATATGCGAACGTAATATAAACACACTCCATATACGATCCTTAAGACGAATCTGAACTGGGAAACATCCCTTTCGGGGTAGGGGCTCCGGTCCTACCCACTACCCCAATCTCCGCTTACCTATTCTCCCGAAGAATGTCTATCCGTCTAAGGCGCGCTTCGGGAGGGGGGAATATCGCTAAAGTATCAGCGGTATCCTTGCGAGAAGGGTTGAATCGGGTTCGGTCCAACTTACTGATATGCGGGTGGGTGATGATCGGCCACACCTTAAGCATGTCCTCCTTCGGGACTATTATCCATGCATAACAGGATTGCCATACATAAAGGGAATCCTCCTTGTCTACTATATCACACTCCGGGTGTGGATTCCTATATAATATAACCTACGATCCCCTAGTAGCCTCTTACTCCTTCGGGACCCGACTAAGAACAAACTGATAAAACATTATAATGTTCCGCTATGCCCTGTTTGTGGTAATAGAAAATAAACGCCACTATATATACATTACTACCCGGGAACAGGGCATTGGTCGGGCAATGAATCTCCCGAAGTACGGCCACCACAAACGAGTGTAACGGTAATCGTAACCCGCACTTTAGGGAGGCTTAACTAACGAGGATGGCACTCGCCGTGACGTTCATTTCCGTCTGAAGGAAACAACGGATATCCTCTTTTACCTTCCAGATCGAGTAATGAGAGGGAATCCAAAACTTAGACATAAGTTCTACGATGTCTAGTTCGGACATGGCCGGGTACCTAACCTTACGAGGATCCATGGTTATTACCTTTAAATAACTTGGTAAGAAGATCATAATGTGAGTGAAAATGGAGATCGCAAGCAATTCTTGTTGCAACGGATTTTTCGCAAATGACGGTAGGGATGAACAGTCCCCAAGACCCCAACTTAAATAGTAATTTCCCGACTAATAGCGAACCGGCACGTAGGCTTACCGTAGGCAGGTGCAGTCTGTACGCACTCATCACGCCTTTCAGGTAACACAATACGGAAGAGCGTAGGTCTGGAATTTAATATTCAGATAAAAAATAAAGCAAAATTACCATTATACTTTTTGAAATTCAAAAATAACGTTTCAAATTTGCTAAGAATAGAATCGGTCCTAGGGACGCTTGTCATAACTGGTTCGGGTACTGTCCCGTGGATGCCTGATCGATTACCATGCTAAACGCATTCATCGTCATATGGTCTGTCTTGTATCACCTTCGCTACGGCAATCAAGCCCGAGGGGCTAGTGATGAGGGCTCTGAGACTAGTACTCCGTATTGGACAAGATCCAGTCATATTGAGCCAGCCCAGATGACAAGAAACGAACTCGAGCGGCCCAGATCCTTAACTTGACTCATTTGAAATAACATGCCCGAAGGCCCACTTATGTTTCAGGACCGAAGACGGAGTTAGACATAATTAAGACATCTAGGGACCGACCCATTGAATCGGTCCAATCGGTTACATCCACATGCCTCGCGCGCTACGGGCGCATGCATGCGTTCCACGCTTCGGGCCTGTTCACGTTGTTCGCACTTCGCGCACAACCACGTTTTTCAGCATTGGAAAACGACATTGTCAGAGGTGGTTACGGGGCGTGATCCACACGCGACTTCCCCTCTATAAATACATGGCTAAATGATAAGCTCAGGAGGACCTTTTGGACGCGTGAAATAGGCTGTTACCCTGCTGATTTCATTTCTCGTGCTTTCTTATTGCCTTAGTTATTTTCTTTTAGCCTTCTCTATTTGTAAAATGAACAGTTTATTCAATATATCGGCTAAGAGCATTTCTAGCTCTTAGTCAGATGGTTTTTTCCCCTTCTCCGAGGAATTTATTCAATTACACCCTAATATCGCCGTGTTGTTTACTGTTTTATCCAGTCACAATCGTCTCCCCAATTTAAATAAATCAAAACCGAGTTCGTTTATTACGAACCGGACGACTGTTGATACCTCCGGTCTTTCGACCACAATAATAATGATTTTATTGATAATATTGTAATTGTTCGATACTAGTTGCGTAATAATGTTTGATTTACTAATCTATCGATTTTAAACGGTTCGATTAATCGATTTTAATTATGATTTGACATTACCAAAACCTGAGCAACTCGCAATCGATTTTATTCGCTTTCGATAATCGTGTTAGTGATTTAAGTCGATCGTTTATTCGGTTTTTAACAGTCGATTACACTTTTAGTTTAGAAAATTCAATAACATATTAACCAAAATTCTAAAATATTTCACTCGTAAAAAACACAACTATCAATTTGACTTATAAATGATGATTTCTAGAATATCGTTGCTAAATAATTAGCATCTACATAAAAAACAATGATATAAAAGAATATAAGTTAGAATTATAAGAGTCCGGACATTGTTGTAGGAATGAAAGAAAAATTATTTATAAAAATAAAAATTATTTATAGAGAAAATTAAGTTTCCAAGCGGACATGGTTGGAGATAGTCTAATAATAATCCATAAACAAGGGAAATAACACATGACATCTTTAATTACTTAACAAAAATGTAAAATATCGTTATTGCATTTACTAGAGTCATGAAGTGAGATTGTCCAAAGCACATGAAATATCACTAGTTCCTCCACGTGCTCATGATTAGGAACATGAATAATATACATACTCAGAAGAGGATGATACACTATTTCAACGACTTTAACAATTGATGTTTCTCGTATGGCATAACATCTAATTCGAAGTTTCGGTGTTGTAGAGCCTCACAGCATTAAGAGAGTAGGTAGACAATTTTACCAGCTCTATGCATACCATGTAATCCAGAGGGTCGATACCATTAAACATATTCGCAATGGCATGAACTGGGAGAGGATTGGGCCGAGGTTCTTTCTGATAGTGTGAGTCAATGGAGTAGGCGACTCGATTATCTATACCATCATACCTTTCTATATGTATTTGAGAATGATTACGATGCATTGTACTCCTAAATTGGGATTGTGTACTTTGGTACGGCAAGCAAAGAAAATCTGTTTGATTGGTTGGGAGGAGTGGCACAGTCGGTAGCTTTCGTTGTATGTATACATATTAGGATTATATGATAAATTCATTGATATATACTTTTGTTTTCATTCTAATGTATGCATGCCTCTGAGTTTCAACGTTCGGCTGAGGCATGCACTCATGAGGTGTTGCCTTCACAGCTAACCCAGAATTCCCAACGATTGTACGGATATTTGGAGATTGAGACTTTCAACTCTGTTGTGCCTCCATATCCTCTTTATTATCAGCCAGGGTGCACTCCTAGTCACCCTACCCTATCAGGTTTTTTCCCATTTCCCCATTTTCCCTCCCTTTTTGCAGAATCACAGCCAGCTAGCAGCAAACAAGGATACCGACACTGTCTCTTCCATTGTACCACAGTTGGACTCCTCATTCTAATTTGAATCCGTCTCAACAGTTCCATAGTTTCTCTTCCGGTGGACTACACTACATGCAGGTTCCACCAATGCCTCTCGGACCCATGTTCGCGAGTGTCGGTCCTTCGTACACATGTACTTCTCCAGTAGGGCGGTTATTTGACACCGCTAGGTCTAGTGAGACACAACCTGTTACTGCTGACGTGACACGTGACGCCACGGAAGATGTGTCACCCGGCAGAAGAAGACGAGGTCCTATGTCGAGGACTTGTGGTACATGTGGTCATCTGAAGTTATCTTGCCGTTGATTGTGTAGCATGTTAGATTTTGTTTAGAACATTTAGTTGTGTAAAAAAGTTTCACTAAAAACATTCGAAAATAATAACTAAAAACACAATATGAAATAGAAAAACTATGCATCCATCTCCCTGGGTATTCTCGTTGTTCGGGGACGACCAATCATTTTGTTCTCTCGACTTGCATTGTGATGCATCACCGAGTTAGGATCATGCCAATCTCCTTCAGGACCCATGTCATTCAGGAAGGTTTGAGAGTATTGTGTGCGAAGATGTTGCAACGTCAACTCTCTCCCTAAATGAACGTCCTCCGGTATGTTGTACCTTTTGGTAAAAAATAATGCATGACAACACGGCAAACGGTTACTCAACCATGACTCGCATGTACAAGTCAGGTTCGCAATGTCCACTGTTTGTCTATAGTTTTTTCCGTTTTTAGTAGTAGATATAAATAACTCCATGCATTGTGTGTCCTCGTCTCAATATCATTCTCGATGAGTACACTATTTTTATACCGCTCATTGTACCATGTGATAGTTGTTGATGTAAAGACCTGGATGATTCATGGAGTTTAACAAATGAAGCCATCACTCACTTAAAGCATTACTTAATAAAATTTAAAAACTCACATCCAAGTTCCTTATGATGATGGCGATATTGTTGCACCTACTGATGTAGGTCTTCTGTGTAAGGTAGACGTAATCTCTACAATGCTACAAATTAAATATCTTCGGCACACCTTCAATACATTGTTAAATGACTTCACTTTGTTTATGGTCATAGTACCGTGTGTACTACCATCATCAAAGGTGATAGCTCATTTAACCGTCACTGTAGGCTAGATCTCAAATATCTTTATTATTGACAATATTTTTCAAATTAGACACCACATGGCACAAACACCACCAGTGCTATAAATAGATTTGTCTATATGTTAGATACTATTGCAGTGATTTTCAGAATGTCTATATGTAATGATAGAACTTTTTCAAATTAGATAATGTTGCAGTGTTTCAAAATGTCTATATGTAATGATAGAATATCGAGCACCATGTAAAATATGAGAATCCGAAATATGAAAAAACCAACTATAAGAATCTCGCTTTCCTCCCCGACTAGCGCAAATGCAATAGGTAATATGTGATCACATATATCCTTGCAAACCGCTACCAACAATTTGTAGTCATACCTATAAATAATCATTTTAAAACATATTGCGAAATCTATAGCATAATAAGTATAAAACACACCTCCCCCTAAAGGTGAGTAACATCAACTGAAATCACTAGTTTACATTAATTATACGTCTCAATGGATGGTCTGAAAGACCAAAATACAGATTTAATAATTTTATGGTTCAATCCTAGATTTGTGTCATGAAAGGTCTACTCAACAATTGTTCCTGGATATGCAACTGAAGTTGAGCCATATATTTATGCAATTTTTTCAACGAATTTTTCCATGATCCGTGAATTAATTCGAATGTCTTTTGGACACCGTGCCATGCCTTGTCATTAGACACTTGAAAGCCGTATGTTGTATGCATATACGTTATCATAACTTTCACAACTTTTTCTAACAAAAACAAAACAATTGTTAGATATTAAAATAAGTATTCTATTAAGCAAAATTATAAACAAATCTACCTAAACCATCATTCTCTCAAATGTACAGAACGATTTCTCTTCCAATAAAATTGCATGACATATTTTTATGGTACTCTTCTAGCTTACTAGGAAGACAATTATTAGGGCAGTAAGTCTTGCCAATTTGCTAAACATGATCGATTTCACCTTTACATTATCTGAATTATAATTACAACCATATTTTTCATCGAAAAAACATTTCAAAACTAACAATTTTGGTGTGCTTGCATCCGGTAGAACTGATATTTGTGATAAAGATGCCAGTGACGAACACAATAATACAGTTCATCCGTATCTTTGAAATTCATTCGAACAACCAATTTCGGATTTCGAACATTGTACATCAGGTAATCACGTTTCCGATTACCGACCGCAAACTCATTGGCCAACATTGTACCACCCTATGGAGAAATAGAAGGGAGTACATCTATAGGAAAACTTGATATATGTTCGGCGAGTGGTGTCACTTGAACTACACGACGAATTTGTGTTTCAACATCGTCGTCGAAAGGTTCATCGGGTTCAGCAACAAGAATATTAGGCTCAGGCTCCCACTCTCCATATGACGATGTATCATAATCAAATGTTTAGCCATCGAACTCGGGTAATTGTTCATTCTCCATACCTTGCATAAAAAAAATTAAACATACCACAACAAAAGTAACAAAATAAAATACACAAAAATTTCATAAATAAATAACTATTGAGAAAAACAAAATTCAACTTCAAGACAAAAATCCATTACAAATATCAAATTATAAATTAAATTAAATTAAATATCATTAATAAATAAAATTATAAAAAAAATAATACCTCAAAAGCCAAGTTTGGTTGAAAGTTGATTTGTGAGTGCTGAGAGATGAAAGAAAAGAGCTTTTATAGATGTTTAAGTCATTAATTGCCAATTACTTTCATAATTCACACTTGAGCAACTCTCGTAATTGACAATAAGTTTCGTAAGTGACAATTATCAACATGGCCTTGGCTATAAATTGCTTGGCAGTATGTAATTACAAAATGAAAATACTAGATATAGAGCCCCTTGCAGTTTGTATATGGGAAGGGGCCTCGCGAAGTGCAGAATTTTGTCTATAGAATATTGGGGTTGTTTAGTTTAGTTTTTCAAAATCACGGTGAGGTATGGTAACCGTACCATGTGTTGAGATGACTGTGATAATTATGATCGGATTCTAAAAAACTGTTTGCAAAAACTGCGGTGATCTTACCGTGATTATAATAAAATGTATATTTTAACCTATATATTAACATATTTGTTATAGATAAATATAACTCAAATAAATACTAAAACGTTTATTACATATACAATAAACTAGATTTAGTTTTTAATATCTTATTTTACAATGATGTACCGAAATATAAATTATGATTATAGTAAAATAATTTATAAATACATACTTATTTCAATTAAAATATATTAAATATTTTTACCAATTATGAGGGCTGTAACGTCCCGGGGGTTGACATCAACGGAGTTTTGTGCAAAATAAGGTCGATTTTGAAGGAAGCATGGTTTTTGGGGTGATTCGATTTTGGGAAAGTCGAGCGTTGAATATAGCGTTGACTCGTGTTTCCGAAAAGCGATTCAATGATTTTTGAAATTATTCTAATAATCGAATTTCGTAAAATCAATTAGAATTAATTAGCCGCTCGACTTTGCGAAAGTTGATTATCGGGACGGTCGACTTTCCCAAAGTCGAACGCAATCGATTAAGGGTTACGCGACTCGCTTTTTCTCTTCTTCTCTTCTCTTTTCTTCCTCCGCTGCCGCTGCCGCTGTCCGCCTTCCGTGCGCGATTTCGTTGCCTTGGAGCTTGCTTTCCAGTCGATTATTTGTAGGTTTAGCCCTCGGTAATGTTTGGTTTCGAATATTTGCCGTTTAGTTTATGTTTTCGGTTTGTACGTATGTTTTCGGATTTTTGATTTCGTTTGTTGATATTGAATTGTGTTTTAATTATGTATATGATTTTAGTTGAAATTGTGTTGTGCTTGTAATTATGTTATGTGTTATGGAATTGTGATTGAAATGTATATTTGATTTGTATTGTATAATTATGTTTATGGAATTGTTATTTAATTTTGTATTTTATTTTAATTTAAAACTATTAGTGTAGGTTTGTGTGTATAGAGATTATTATATTGTTTAAGGAATTGTGATTTCATGATTGTGTATTTGATTGTAGTTGAAATTGATGAATTTAGTATATGTTTGTGTTTATAGGTGTGATTGTGTTGAGTATGGAATTATGATTTGGTTGTGTATTTGATTTTATTTGAAAGTAAAGATTTGATGTGTNCAAATTAGCGAGGGGAGTATCCTACCACGGCTCGCCTCGTGGCAGAAGACGGAGGTTGTTGCGAGGAAGATCCAGTTCTGTATAGAGTGCCGGATGAAATCCTGTCCGTTCACTCTAGGTTTGGGAGAGCCAATTTTGGCAAAGTAGAACGTCAATCGATTTTGCCAAAGTCGACCGCCCTTTCAATCAACTTTGGCAAAAGCGATTGGATTCGAAATTAAACGCTCGACTTTCGGAAAAGCGATTGATACCTTTTTTCCCTGATCGACTTTCCCAAAATCGAATCACCCCAAAAACCATGCCTCCTTCAAAATCGACCCTATTTTGCACAATACCCCCCCAATCTGCTCACGGTAACCATTATCCAGCTTCTATGCTCACTATGCTCCATATTCGAACTGCTTTGTGACTTGAGAACTGAATATGTCATGTGCATCGACCGGTATATGAAGGACGATTGATGGGTACCCGGTCCAAAGGTCACGTACATTGTATTGTGACCCCAACATCAAATAGATGGAGGCCATAAATATGGGTGGCAACAACTTTAAAAAAAATGCGCTCACCAAACCAAAAGCAACTGAGTTTGGTTAAGTGGCCGATCATAAAGAAATATATTCTTTTCTTGCAAATTTCGGGTAGATGATCAATAAATATAACCACACTAATTTATATTTGGTAATGCCAACTAGGTGTATGAATGAGTGGAGTGGACTATATTTAATGCAATCCACAATCAGTCCAAATAAATAAAAGTGAAATCAAATCCAATTGAGATGATGGATAATTTGTGATATTATATATATGGATGATAATTTGGATTATCCGCCGTGTTACTCGCCTGATAATTGCTCATACCAACACTATCATGTCTTTCTACATCTAATCAAATTTATTATCTTAACTTATTACACCTAATGTAAAGACATGATGTCATGCCCTAAAAATTAGTCATTCACTATAATACCGATCTTTGTTTAATACACAGCGGAAGCTATCAAACATTGTCATTCATACACAAAGTAAGCTAATTTATATAGTCATATATTAATTAACTAGTCTATATACTACATAAAATCGAACCAAAGTTCTTACAAAATAACTAAGGAAACTGCTTCTTACCTGATTTGATCATGGCAGTGTCTAATCTAGTGTTCGTCTTCACTCAAAAATTCATTNTTTTATCAATTATTATCTATTTAAATAATGAATTAAACTTTATAGAAATTAAATGTACTAACATTATATAATAACATTATGAAATTAAATAATAACATAAATTAATCCATAAGATATATAAATATAATAATAACAACAAATTAAAATCCTAAATATAAAACATTAAAATTAAATAAAAAAAATACTTACAAAATTATGGATGATTTGAATGAATTGGTAGTGGTGTGAAAATAATAGGGGAGAAGAGTTATATTTATAGAGGGAAAAAAACGGTCAATTTTGGCAAAGTAGAACGTCAATCGATTTTGCCAAAGTCGACCGACCTTTCAATCAACTTTGGCAAAAGCGATTGGGTTCGAAATTAAACGCTCGACTTTCGGAAAAGCGATTGATACCTTTTTTCCCTGATCGACTTTCCCAAAATCGAATCACCCCAAAAACCATGCCTCCTTCAAAATCGACCCTATTTTGCACAATACCCCGTTCTTTACGAATGTTTAACAAGTTCTCTAACTTCAAGAAGAAACTAAAAAACAAAGATCCATATCAACTTAGAAAATTGACCTAATCTTTGTGAAATAAGAATAAAATTGGTTACGGTTTGGTTTTAAATGAATTAAATTAACTTTGAATTGCAATTGTGAAATTTACCAAATCACGGTGGATTGACTATACGTGTCAGTGCATGGCCATATGACCGCAAAAAATCTCGATACGATCACCGTAATTATCTAGATTATTTTATGGTTGAAAATAAAATTATAGTACGATCACGGTACCACAATGTCTACTGTAAAACAAACAACCCCATTATTAGATGAATTTGACTTCAATCATAGAGCAATCGATTACCCCTTCTAGATGACACATGAACTTTCATGATTGGACCGGATCAGACCGTTGGTAATATTAAACTTTGTCTATTTGCAAATATTGAGATTTCGTGTAAGTTTATATGACATGTTATTCTAAAATAGATATACTATTTTTGAAATTAAGACATAATTCATGTTATGTTTAGTTGATATTCAATTTGATTATTATATAGTTGTGATGTAATAAAATGAGTTTGTTGCTCGTGTGACATAGAGATCATTGATAGCACTGAAATTCTTTATTTAAACTTAACGTCTTTACGACGACATACAAGCATTACTCATATGGATTTGATTATGAACACCTATGTTTTTTAACCGGCGATTAATATCAAACCGGAAAATGTAGGTTCACTAAGAATTCATTTGAACCGTAGTTCGAATCGGTTTGAACCGTAAAAACTTAAAAATATTTAATGAATCATAATTTTCATTAGATCAATAAATTATTGTGTTAGTCTTTAAATTAAATATACAATAGAATTTTATCAATATATGAAATATTAAACAAATTTATAAGAATTTTTTAAAAATAAGTGAAATTATTTATATTAGGAGATAATTAAATTTAAAATAATCAAAAACAAAATTAAGATTAAGATTATATTAAAAAAAATATTGAAGAAAACATAATAAAAGAATAATAAATTATTGTATCAGTTCAAAAATATAAAAAATTAGAACAGTTCAATTTGAATTAAACAGTGAAATAAGCGGTTAATGGTCGAATCGATTTAACCAATGTTTAAAAGCATAGATGAACAACACATCTTTTTGTTCTAGTATTTTTTCATTAAGGTATTTAAAATTAATCTATGTTTTTGTGAACATTTGATGCGAAGGTAAAACGAGACCCTTTTAAAATATATTTTAATTCTTGAATTATCTTATATGATTGATATTTGATATTGTAGAGTAATATTAGGGGTACCTTATTTTAAGGCTCAGCCCTTTATGTATTATGGTGGGAAGAAAGAATCTGGAAAAAGAAAAGAGAGTGAGTGGTTGAACGATGGAGACTCATGAGAAGCGTTCTGTTTCCTTCACGTGACTTTCTATTCTACTGTCTTCAACTCTTGGCTGTTATCCTAATTCTAAAAACAATATTTTCAAATGAATAAAAAATATTGAAAGTAATTATCAAAAAATACTTTTAAGAAATTATTATTATACGATTAATTTCTTTATGTTTTTAATATATGATCAGCCTAAGATTTACACACCTCTTCCTCCAATTCTAGTCCTCACTAGGATTGCAAACAAACCCAAAGTTATTGAATTTGAGTTTTTTTCAAGGTAAGTTATGTTCGAAATGGACTAATTTTGAATTGAACTCGAAAACTAAAGAATTTGTGATTCGATATTAAGTTGGATTGAGTTTATCTAAAACTCGATGGTTCAAATTGCTAAACAATAATATATATATATTCATCTCGGAAACCTCGAACAACTTAAATATGTTCAAGCTTTAGTCCGTTATAAATTTATATTCTATTCAAAATACGTCCATCTAGAAAACCTCGAACAACTTAAATATGTTCGAGGTTTAGTCTGTTATAAATTTATATTCTATTCGAAATATGGCAACTAGAAAATGTCTAACAACTTATATATATTCGTGATTTAATTGGTTATAAATTTAAATTATATTCAAACATGACTTTAATATAGGTTAAATTGAGCCTAAATTTAATTCTATTCAAAATTTAGATCCAAAAAATAGAATCAAACTTGAGCCTTAATTGAATGTAGGCTCTAATGTATTAATTATTTTAATCAATACATTAGAGTGTAGTGTAGTTGTGTGTAGAGATTTATTAGTTGGGAATCTTGGGATTAATATCCTTTTTATTAACAAGACTTCCATTTTATGCTCCGCCTCATTATTAATTAAATTTCATAAATTATGTATATGTATTAAATAAATTGTCCAGTTGACAAAGGCATAAGGGAGAGATGCCAATTTGTTGATTAAAAATATATTTATGACATGAAAATGTCAATTTGAGGATATTATCATAATTAATTATATTTATATTTATATTTATTCGTATTCATATATCATAGCGCATATGGTAAGCGATTTTTTTAATGAAATAAATTCATTAAATTCATGGACGTGAGTGAAATTATACGCCACCAAACGTATCGAGTGTAGAAAAAATATGAAATATTATGTCAATGTCGAAAATATTAAAAAATAATTTTAAATGTGTATTTGTAGAACAATGTCTTTGTGCAAATATAAATGTGATGATCTCTCTTCCATTGCCATAACTTTCTTTGGAGTATGTATCGAAAATGGGTTTGCTGGAATTCCATGTTATGTCATTCTCATCTCCCCCACATTTGCTTTTATCCATATTTTGAACCAATTGTATATTCGTATTTTCGTAACGTATCAACACATATATGTAACATGTTTCGTTTTCGGGTCAAACAAATAAATATTTATAATAATTTCTTATTTTCACATATTTTGTGGTAAGCTTGGTTTGATCAACTCACACATATTACATTTTTACTTCATTAAAAAATAAAATAATATCTAATTTAGGGTTTTAGTTGATCGAGAGACAATGTTTTCATACCTATCTGAAATTATGTTTTAGTCTGGATCGATATGACGATATACTGGTCGGTACAAAATTTTATTTTTTTAAAAATATTTTTTTTGTTTTTTCTGTGTCAACAAGGGAAAACATGATTCTGACCTGGAAATCCGATACCGGGTTGTTATCGATCAAAATACCGATGCCGCCAGATTTTCGTCGTATCGGGTAGTATATATGTCGATATGAAAACAGTGTTGAGAGAAGCAAATTATATTAGATGGTGATTGATCATTGAACTACTTGAAGAAATTTAGATTAGTTTACATGAATAATTATGGACCATAATAAATGACGTATTCAAGTTTTTTTACGGTATGGTCTATTATATCATATATGTGCACACTTTAGAAATTTAAAATCACATTCATTGATTCTCAAAATTTTGTTATTATGACAATTTTGATTTCCAAATAATGTTAAAGGCAATTCATATTAAAATCTTTTGTAAATTTGACAAAACTAATTCTCATGGTTTATTAGGCATGTCAAATGTTTTGGAGATTTTAGTAATGTTTTGTTGGTTTCAATGTTTTAAATTTTAGAAAATCAATCCATAGAGCTGTTTGGAACTATATGATCAACTTTGAGTGATATTGTAAATTTTGAAGGTAAATATTAAAATTCGCATTTACTAAAAATTACCTAACAAAGAAAACAACAATTCAAAAAATGTAAAATTTTGAAAATGATGTCATATTTACGATTAGAAAAGAAACAATGTACAATTTCACTAATCCCTAGGGCCCGCCAAACTGATTTATTGATAAAAACTGTATTATTATAATTAAATAATAGGATTTAAGTAATCTCCCTAACACTAGACTTAGCTAACTCCCTGTCGCTTCGTTTTCGGAATCTGGGTCCACTTATATTCATTTATTTCTTATTCTATTATAATTCAACAAATAGTATAAATTATTTTCACGTATAAATTATAATTCAATTCTTAAGGCCATTTCGATGTATTATGAATTATATAATAAAAATGAATAAATTGAAATCAATAGGATCAATTATTTGGAAATGATTAAAAACAGAAAATAATCATAATATATATATTTATTAATAGTTATTTTCATTAATTAATTTGTAAAGATTACATTATTTTGAAAAAAAAATAATTTAAAGAGGTTGAAAATAATATACAGACGACTCCTTTTTTTCTTCGTAAGTGTCAGTGTCATGTCAGATATATACTCTAGGAATTCAACATCCCCACCCCTTGAAAAACTTTTTGCCATTTGCTTGCACTGTTGTTTCCTTCTGTTCCTCCGGGACGAAGCTCTTCGCGTTTTGCCTTGCCCTTTTCAGTCATTTTCACCACACTGAAAGATTGGATTTGTTAAGGTCAAGCGTTTGTTCTTCTCAAGTCAAACTTTAGGGAAGAAGAACCTCAGCCGTTCCCATTTCCAAGATCTTATCTAGAATTTGTCAAGAATCCTTCTGTTTCTGTAGTTCCTTGTTTCTTCTCAAGCTCCAGTTTATTTTATTGATCTTATTGATAAACGAATCTGGAAAACTGAAGAAGAAAAATGGCCGTTGACGGGTTTTTCTTTGAACCAAGTTTAAGTCAAATGCCTGATCTTTCTCTTCAAATTAGTCTTCCCAACTTTGATTCTTCCTCAAGAATCTGTAATTCCAGTGTTAAAGACAGCCATGGTATTAATATGTCGTTGAACGATGGTGCACCTCCACTCACGGAGCTTTCCCTCGCCCATTCCACAGCCGGAAGCGAGGTTAAGATTCCCATGAACTTGTGCCGGTACGATGAGTTGCCGCATACAAACCCTTATCGCTATTTCTTCCAATCTTCAACCTTAAAGCATTCTTCTACCCTCGAGGCGAGACCGATTAAGGGTATTCCTATTTATCCTTCAAATCGTAAGTTTCCATTTTTAGTTCTGGACCAGGTCCCCAAGGATCTAAATCCCAAGATGAAGCTGTGCCGAATGTCGTCAGCTTTATCCCCTTCGCCTTCTTCTGTTTCTCATACCTATTTTACTGGCGGTTTGGATCATAACACGCCGGCACTGAATCTGGGACAAAATATTTCTTCTTCTACCGGCACCGCCTTCCGTGGTGGTTCCGCCGTCTCTAGATTCACTGAGCTGTATCAGGTGAACCACAAACAAAGTCATCCTTACGGTTTGGGGGTTCAACACGAAGCTTATCATCATGGGGTTCTAAGATCAAGGTTTTTTCCAAAGATTCCTCCTAAACGTAGCATGAGAGCACCAAGAATGAGATGGACAAGTAGCCTTCATGCTCGATTTGTTCATTCTGTTGAGCTTCTCGGCGGCCATGAAAGTACAGTACTTCTTTCATGATCAAAGTTTGATTTTCAGATATAGAAGTTCTAGGTATTGACTTAACTCTCTTTCCTTATTTATTTAGGGGCAACACCAAAATCAGTTCTGGAGCTCATGGATGTCAAAGATCTCACGCTTGCTCATGTCAAAAGTCATTTACAGGTAACAAAGAACCAAAAATCGAAGATACAATGAATTAAAGAAACCTCCACCTCACTCACTCACATTCTGTCCCTGTCGTTATCAGTCTGTGCGGGTCTCCGTTTATTTCTCCGGCACAGTTGCCGATGAATGCAGACTGCATTTCTCTTGATAAAAGAATCAAAAGGGTGATACTGACCGTGACTACACAGCACTGCACTGCAGCAGAAATCATTTCTCAATGATACCTCTCATTATTACATTATTCTCTGCTTTACTTTTACTGTTCAACCAAGAAAGATTCTTGTAATATAATTATAATTTAATTATGGTTCCATTTCAAGTTTATTTCCTTGTCTAGATCCTAACATGTACCATGATTCTGCAGATGTATAGAACTGTCAAAATAACAGACAAGCCTACAGCTATAACAGGTAAATTATCTTGTATATTTTCAGATCTAGAGTTACTGTGATTGAATGAATCTTGAACTTGGAAAAAGCTTGAAAAATATGTATAAATTTTCATGGGGTTACCTTAATTTAAAGGGCTTTATGAAGGATCTGGTGAAGATGATCATCTATCCAGCATTGGTCGACCAAAGAGATGAGCAACAAGGTTCTGATCCAAAGAATATGTCCTTGTTGAATCCTACACTCTGGACCAATTCTTCCATGTAAGAACAAACAATGGAAACAAATGAGAATAGAAAAAACAATGTCAGCCTTGAGACTTGAGAGATCTTCTTAATCTGGATGTAAATACACAAGTTTTATCTTGTTTCTGGATTTAGTGTATCCCCAAACCAGTTACTTCCTCGTATTGATGTCGAATTCCACAAGTAGTATAACTCTTGTTTCTGGATTTAGTGTAAATGTTTGAACTTTGATTGGCGTAGAACTTTTTTACCACATTGGCAAAAAAATTGATTAGTGTTTGAGATTTCCCTCGTATGATCATCATGAATAAAAGATGATGGTACGTTTAATCAAAGGGCATAACATCCCTCTTAATATCCAAGAGATCTTTCAACACAAACATATATTTAGGGATAACAATTTGGGTTATCTGTCCGCTATCCGTCGGATAATCGTCTCGTTTAAGGTGTATTTGAATAGTTAAATGGTTATTGATGTGCGACGAGTTCTAAAATTGCTTACGTGCCTTAAACTTGTCTTTTTCTAATGGTTACCCGCTACAAAATTAATTATCCGTTTGGATTTAATTATATATACTTATAAAACTAACTTAGATAGAAAAAAAATTATAATTTAAGTTTTCTCTAGTTTTACATTAAATATTGAATAATTTACATTACGAATATGCATATTGTTTGACAAACTCATATTTTATCAAATTCGAGAGTGTAAATTTCTTATTTTTCTAATATATTAATATTTAAAAAATCTATACATTGTATGATATACAAATTTAATATGTAAAATTTCTTTAATTTGATATTAATATTTTTAGTATCTTGATATATATATTAAAAATTATGATTCTAAAATAATTAATTTGTGTTTTCTATAAAATATATTTAACTATTACTGTTGTGGTCCAAAAACCGGGGGTGTCAACAGTCATCCGGTTCGTTGCAAGACGAAATCGGTTGTAATTTATTTAATATGTGGAAGACGATTATGAAGCAAATATAGAAGGGACAAGACAATTTTAGAGTGTAAAACCCCAAAAGATTGAGAAAAAACCAATTGACTAAGAGCTAGAAATGCCCTTAGTCGATTTAATAAGCAAGTTGTTAATTACAAATATCATGTTTGTTCTTTAGACAACGAGGGGAAGAAAGCTTATCGAAAATAAATCGATAGCCGGTCAACAAGAAGAGAAAAAAGAGGATCATTTCCTTTGCTTCCCAAGTGTCCCTTTTATACACCTTTGTGCTGCGTGAACAGTATAGTGTCGTTTTGCGCTTGTCCCTTGCGGCTAGGTCGGTTCGTGTCGGGCGGGACAGCCGCCAGGCATGACTTTATACGGTTGCACGACGCTAGGCCTTTCGGCGCTACTAGTCGGCTAACTCTAGACCAAAAGGAGGCTCGTACGACTCCGTCGGACCTGCCTCTGACAGGATTATCAGAGGTTGTTGTCACATGTTGAGGAATGTGGATGGCCCGAATCATAGTCTGTGCGATGTGGACCGATCGGTCCTGACGAGGAGGAGAATGCATAACTCAATCATACAATGTATAGATTGATAAGAACGAACCTTCGGACCCGACTGTTCTCGCTGGGCTGTCCATTCATGTGAGCAAGATTTGGGCCTCCAAGTTCGGCTTATGTCATTCGGGCTAGCCTGGCTAAGCTCGGTCTTGACCAAGTTCGGGGTACCTGGTTCCGAGGGTCTCATCACTAGCCCCTCGGACTCTATCACCATCATCATGGTGATGTGAGTTTGATTATTAGACTGATAATGTTTGAGGCAGGAGTGCCCGATCAAACCAAAGGAAAACCGTACCCGAACTGGTCATGACGACGTCCTTGAGGACTGATCCTGTACTTAAGAAATTTCAGAGCGTGTATTTTCAAATTTGAAATTTGTAAAGGTTATGGGTAAAAGCGTAATTCCAGGCTCTATAATAGCCAGCGCCTTTCCGTATTCCAAAGAGGGGATAGACCGTCAGACTGCAGCCGCTTGCAGTAGTGACTTGTCGCCCTGTGATTGGACAATGCGCTGCTATAAAAGTCGGGATTTCTGCTCCGTGCAACCATCGTTGTAACTCACGAAAATTCTCTGAGCCATAGAACTCTCTGGCGATCTTGCTCGACGTCTTCCAACTCCGATTTTCTCACAAATTTTAAAGTAACCATCTATGGCACCTTGTAGGGCTAGGTACCTAATTGTTTTTGAGATGGACCTCGAAGTATTTCGGGCCAAATTTTCAATCCATGCTCATTATCCCATCTGGACGGGGAAGGAAGACATTCCATGCTTCCTTCCCGATGAGATGAATGTTCCGGCTAATGCCATACCCGTTAGCTATGCCTCCCTGAGGTCCGACGTGCGATTTCCCCTTCATCCTTTTGTCACGGCCGTACTTCGGGAGATTCACTGTCCAACATTCGCTCTTTTTCCGGGCAGTTATGTATACATAATCGCCTTTATCTTTTACTGTCATAAACAGGGATAGAACCAACCCTAAAAGATTTTTTCAACCTATTCCTGGTGGGATCCCGCAGGGGAAAGAGGTTGTTAGGGGGTCGCAGGTTGTATTTCCTACCGACCCGAACAAAGGATTGTATTATCATTGACAAGGAAAATTCCCTTCATGAATTGGAATCTTGCTAGGTCTAGATAGACATCCCGAGGGAAGACCTGTTGAAGGTCACCTTCCATCCTGACATCGGGAAGTTTGACCGAAACCGGTTCAACCCATCCCGCCAGGATATTGCCAATACCTTGGCAATGCTTCCTCCTCCCGAAAGGCGTCTGAAACGAATAAACATACTTCGGGAGAAGAAGCTGCTAGAGATAGGGGTAGCAGGTAGGACCAGTGCCCCTGCCCCGAAGGGGATATTCTCTAGCTCCAACTCGTCGGGGTCAGAAGGATCGGGTATAACTTTGGTTTCCTTTAGTTCATATCTCCTGATCCTTATTTTTTTTTTTTGCAGATTCCACTGATACGATGTCTTGAAACCGACTTGCTGCGTTGGCTGCTGCTGCAATGGCCAAAAAGGACGCCCAGCTGCAAGTATCCAAGCCAAAGTTCAACTTCGCTGCTGGATCCTCACGATCCGCGGGAAGCTCTAGTAGTCAGAGGCCTGAACCTCAATCAATGGATGAGGTGGACGAGGTGATTTCTAAAAGAATTCACTCGTTAGGCCTTCCCGCTATGTACAGAATCTGGAATAACTTTCCTATTGATCTTAACGTCGTGAGGATGTTGCTGCAGGGGTCGATGCGGGTGGAAGATGTCCCTCCATCCTCCAGCTTGGGAGACAGAGTATCACAGCCTCCCGTTCCTCCAACCATTCAGAGCAAGCAGAGCCCAGAAGTGGATTCCTCGAAGCAATACAAGATGTTGCGATTGGTTGTGACTAGGCCCGCAGCCCCGATCCAAGTGAAAGGGATCTCCATTGGGGAGAGATCGGTCCCCACAATATCGAGCCCGGAATTCGTTCGGGAGGCCATCCAGGAGATGGTAGCCTCTGTTTCAAAGGCTCGAGGGCCGAAGAGGGTCCCCCTTCTTGGAATGACGCCGCTCTTGAAGAGCACCGGCTTTTGGGGAGAAAAAACCCGAACGGTATAGACGGCGCAGTTTCTGGCCTGGTGCTGTCCTATCTGGAATCCCAGGTCGTGGTAAGTTATCTCCAACATTCGTCACCCGATCGGGTTTTGTCTTATCAAGGTTGTTTCTTGTAGGCACATAAAAGGGCTTTGGACCTTGCCTCTGCCGTCCAGCTAAGCCGAAATATCGCTCCGGCTTCTGAAGATCTAGAGAGTCGACTTGCCTTAGCTCAGCGGCAAGTAGAGATTATGCAAAAAGAGCTAGAATCGGTCCGGGCCGATCGGGACCGTCTGAATGGAGAGCTGTTTGGGGAGGGCACTGAGCTTTCAATAGCTACCTCCAAGGCGGGAAAAGCCCAAGCAGCAGCGAACTCCGCAACGGCCCGCATTTTGGAACTGGAGCGTCAGATCCATGAATTATCTGACGAGAGCAACAGGCTTCTCCTTCGGTCCCAGGAGGAAAATGATGCCTTAAAGGAAGACTGGTTAGGGGCAAAGAAGCAACTGAGGGGGCGGTCCGAGAAGCCCTTCTGAGTTTTGCCCGATCGCCACTGATGTTTGCCTTAGCGGCAAACGTTTATGGACCGAGCATCTCCCAATATATGGATAACATGAAGGAACAAATGATCAACAAATTTGGTATGGATCCCGAAGATGAGCGTTGGGAGACGATCGACCCCCTAACCAAGGATGGAAGCTTCCGTGAGATTCCAGAGCTAGAAGAACTCCCGTTGGAAAACGATCCCAACTATCCCCTCTTTGACCTGATGAAGAGATCAGTCAATGAGATAGTTGAAGATAGGGGGAAAAGATAGAAGATCTCAAGGCATGGATCGCTGAGAAGTCATGAAAAGCAACCAATGAGGAAGGACAAATAGACTAGATCTCCAATTTTAAGTCCCTTCCTTTATGTATTTTGCTTTTGTAAACTCCATCTCTTCAATGAAATATTTATGCCAAGTATAAGATCGGGGTTCATGCTGAATCTGGGCCAAACGGTCCTCTCAACTTAACTTAGAATTTTGCTGGGCTTAATAAGTTGGGGGATTTTAATTGGACCTCGCTTGAATCCGTCCTGTAAAATATTATGACCTTAGCAGCGTTGCCATGGTTCTTTATAAGTCCCATGGCAAGCTTAACCGAAGCCCTGGTTCTGAGAACAGTCCCATGGCGAGCTTCGGCATGCGCTTCGACTGGCTAACTCTGTCCATGTTATCTCGTTCATGACTAAGCACAGAGAATCAAGAGTTGTTTCCACGTGGTGGGTGCCATCGAAGGGGAAATTAAGTTCGTAGTAAGTTCTGGGAGTTTTGCAATCCATCTAAGTACTCAGCAAGCGTGGAAACAATTGACTTGTCAGAGCGATCACACTACTTGAGAGCCTTATGGATAAGACGCTATAGTCACCAGTCCGAACTCATCCAAGAAATTCAACTTCAAGATCGGTCACTCGCCCTAGCTAGAAACATTATGTATTGCATTTATTGTAACTTATTCGTACTTGAGAAACATTTTACGGTTCAGAATTGCCAAATAGCGTCAAAGGTTTTATACAAAATATCGCCTTAGGTTCATAACATTCCAAGTTTGGGGGATCTCGCTTCCATCTAAAGTCTCTAACTTATAAGCCCCAATCCCTATGTTCTTCAAGACTCGATAGGGCCCTTCCTAGTTCCTGTCCAGCTTCCCAACGTTTCTTTGAAGTCTCACATTCATGAGAACGAGGTCGCCTTCTGAAAATTCTCTGGGCAAGACCTGTTTGTTATGAGCCCGCTCCATAGTTCGCTGATAAGCACACATGCGCGCATAGATGGCGTTCCTTTTCTCCTCAATCATTTCAAAGTCTAAAGATCTTCGTTCATCGTTCAGATGCTCTTCATATTGGGTTATTCGAGGTGATGTTATGGCAACCTCCACTAGACTGACCACTTCAGACCCGTATTCCAAAGAAAATGGAGATTCCTGAGTCGTTGAGCGGTGTGTGGTCCTGTAAGCCCATAGAACCTCGTAAATATGATCGGGCCACTTTCCTCCCAAATCTTCCAACTTAGTTTTCAATCCCTTCAGGATAACTTTGTTGGATACCTCCGTTAATCTGTTAGTCTAGGGGTGAGCCACTGACGAGAAATGCTGAGCAATACCCAACTTGATGCAAAGATCCCGAACGGCTTTACCGCGGAATTGAAGTCCATTGTGTGATACAAAAGCTCGAGGTACTCCATAGCGGCTTATAATGTTCCTCCACAGGAAGTGCTTCACAACATTTTCAGAAATAATAGCCACCGCTTCAGCCTCGATCCACTTCGTATAATATTAAACCGCCACAATGCAGAACTTTCGCTGCTGGACTGATAGGGAAACGGTCCACAATCCCCTATCTGTCAAATGGACAAGGAAGTGGAGTGATTGACAAGGATGTTAATGGCAGTTGAGGGACCGGAGAATGGTGTTGGCAAGCAGCGCAACGTCTTGTATACTTTTTAGCATCCTCGAGGAGCGTTGGCCAAAAATACCCAACCCCAATAATGCGATGATATAGTGATCGGTCCCCAGAATATATACCGCATATCCCTTCATCTACATAAATCATGATGGCCTCTACCTCGACAGGTGACAGGCACCGCAAGAGCGGTCCTTCAAAACTCTTCTTGAATAATCACCCGTCATTTAACACATATCGCTTGGCCCGGGTCTCAATCTTTTTGTCCTCACATGCATTTTCAGGTAGATAGCCATCAATCAAATATTTGACGAAAGGGTCCACCCACGTGGGCTCCCTTGGTGAGTCAATGGCGTTTATTTTTAAGTCCTGGAGTTCATGGCTTAAAGCCCCAAATTCCTCAAGCGACTGTTCGGTCACAGATATTTCGACCTAAGGTCGGTCTTGAATATGGACCGATATTGTGCCTGGTCCAATGTCTGGTAGGCCTGCAGCCAGTCTGGCTAATACGTTGGCCACCTTATTTTTTTCTCTAGGCACATTGTCAAGTGAGAATTCACAGAACTTTCTTGGCAACTCCAGGACCTTTGCATGGTATAGCCTCATGGTTGGCTCATGTGTTTCAAATCTTCATGCGAATTGCTCCACCACCAACTTGGAGTCTGAGAACATTCGCACTTTAGCAACTCTCATCTTTTGGGCTAGGGTCATCCCTGACACCACGGCCTCCTATCCCAACACGTTGTTCGTTCCAGAGAACAAGAACTTGACCGCGGAACGGATAACGTCGCCTTGAAGTGTCGTAAGGGTGATGCCCGCTCCTTTTCCCCCGAAAGTTGATCCTTCAACATAAATGACCCATCGGTCGTCCTCCAGGTTCAGAAATAGGACGTATCGGGTCATTTCGACCACGAAATCCACGAGGACTTGAGCCTTGATCGCCCTTCGGGAAACGAATTTCAAATATATGGAGCTGATCTTAATTTTCCACTTGGCCAACCTTTCATTGGAGTTCTCCTGATTCAAAACTGCCTTCATAGGTTGATCAGTAAACACATAGACTTTTCGGCCTTCAAAATAGTGCTTAAGCTTGGATATAGCCTTCTACAAGGCCAGCATGAATTTTTCTAAAGTAGTGTATCTGGTTTCGGCAGGTACCAGAGAATGGCTCACTTAGTAGACAGGTCGGTGAACGTCATCTCCAACGGTTACCATAGCCGCGCTGACTGCGACCTCCGATACAGCTAGATATAGCCCTAAAGGTTCATGGCAGGTCGGGCTCACCATCACAGGAGGAGTGCTAAGATAAGTCTTCAAGTCTGAGAAAGCCCGATCGCACTCTTCGGTCCAACCAAGATGACTTGCTTTCCTTAACACCCAAAAAAAGGGGAGGGCCCGATCCGTGGATCTAGATATAAACCTGCTCAGCGCTGACAATCGGCCATTAAGCCTCTGGAATTCTCTCTTGTTTCTTGGAGGTTGCGCATCAATGATCTCCGGAACTTTATCAGGGATAACCTCTATGCCTTTCTCAGAAACGTAATATCCTAGGAACTTGCCACTTCGGATCCCGAAGCAACACTTGTTCGGATTTAGTTTGAGCTTATATTTACTGCATACTTCGAAACAACGAGACAAATAAGGAATATGGTGTTCATCATTCATGGATTTGACAATCATATCATCAACATACACTTCCATAATGTGGCCTATCAAATCTCTAAAGATCTTGTTGACCAACCTCTGGTATGTTGCTCCAGCGTTCTTTAATCCGAAAGGGATAACCTCATAGCTATAAACGCTGTTTTCCGTCATGAATGATGACTTTTTCTGATCTTTCTTAGCAATGAATATCTGATGATACTCGGAGTAAACGTCCATGGTACTCATCATTATGCTGCCAGCTACAACATCTACTAATCGGTAAATATGCGACAGTGGGAAAGGATCTGACTCAGGGCTCTTGTTGACGTCGGTAAAATCAATGCACATCCTCCACTTTCCATCTGCCTTGGAGACCACCATTGGGTTCGCAACTCATTCAGTATAGTGAATCTCCCTAATTAAACCCAACCGCAGGAACTTGTCCACCTCGGCTCGGATGATCTCAATTTTCTCAGGAGAGTAACGTCCCCTCTTTTGCCTAATAGGCTTTGTTCCGAGCTCAGTGTTGATATGATGCTCACTCTCAGATCGGTCAATCACCGGCACATCGTCCGGGGTCCAAGCGAATATGTCTACATTGCTTCTCAGCAAGCGGACCAGCTCTTCTTCGAAAGTAGGGGCCAAGTGCGCCCCGATGCGAGTAGTCTTGGTTGAGTCATTCTCAACCAAGTTGATATGTTTGAACCCAACGGGTTCCATGGCATGCCTCGGGTGCGGGTGCTCTTAGAGCAGATCCACCCGAGCTCTCTTTATTGGTGCCAAGGTTCGGCACGAGCTCATGTAGCACTGTCTTGCTACTTTTTGGTGCCCCTTGACAGAGATCACTCCATGAATGGAGGGAAACTTGAGCATCATGTGGTATGTAGAAGTGACCGCCTCAAACTTACTGAGGCTGGTCCGTCCAATAATTGCGTTGTAAGCCAGGTCAACATCAACAACAATGAACTCGAGGGTTTCCGATCGGTCTCTACTTAGCTCCCCCAAAGTGACCGAGAAAAGAATCTACTCGCACGGGATGACACTCCTTTGATCGAGTGCCCAAAGGGTTATGTTGGCAATAGGGAGATCATGAGCCGCGACTCCAGCATCAAAGCCACTTCACGCTTCATTAGATTGCATGAAGCCCTGGTGTCCACCAAAATCCTATGGACCCCTTCGGTCGGCGATGATTACAATGATGATGAGAGAATCATCACAGGGATCGGTAAACCCTTCCCGATCGGCTGCGGTGAAGGTGATATCGTCCTCGAAGGTAGAGGACCGCTCAACCGATTCATATTTGACCAGCGCCGCAGATTCAGAGCTTTCGGGAAACTCCTCACGCGCTGCTCTCTTTCTTGTTCCGCAGAAGATAACATAAATATCTCCGGCAATCTCTCTTTCCCTAGGCACTTCATCATTCGGGGGAGGTTGGGTGCCTACTTCAGCAGGTGGGGGAGTTGGCTGCTCCAGTCTTCCAACTTCGTTCTACGGGGCTCTGCCACAACGTCCCCGCCATCTTCTCCTTCGGCAGTGGTCACGGTTTTCTTGGCCGTGCTGGACTCTATCTTGTTAGGGTTGGGGGGACCTTCGATCCCCTGCCCGATCGTTGTATTGTCGGGGTTGGCCCCGATTATCTCTCCTCCTTGGCTTGTGACAATCGTCACCTTGATGGCCCATTCGGGGAGACTACGCTCGCTTGCCCTTATGCCTATTATAGTCGGGCTTCTCCTTATGCATTGCCGCTACAGTCTCTCGCAGTAGCGGGCATTTCAGCGTCGTGTGATCGCGGTTGTGATGCAACTCGCAATAAACCCGATTGTCCTCCTTCTTTGTGGGGACATCATTCTCAGCCACAGCCGCTACTTCTCGCGGTTGCTTCTTAGGGTAAGAAACCCTATGATCGCCTACTGGATCAGAATTCCCGCTAGGCTTTCGATATCCAGCTCCTAGCGCTTCGTCCCCCTTGATATACTTGTTGATATTCTGAAGGAGCTTTCCCAAGGTGGATGGTGGGCTCTTCACAAGGCTGTCCGAAAGGCCGCACGGTCCCAGGACTTGTTGTAAAATGTCGATTTTGTCTCGGAGCTCCAGCTTGATACCCCGAGCTGTTCTGTTGAACTTCTCCATGAAAGACAGGAGACTCATCTTTGTCGAGGTGTATTTCAAGCTGTATAGTTCCTGCCTACTTCGAGGCGGTCCTACGTTTGGAGCAAACTGTTCCGAGAAAGCCAGGATGAATCCTCCATATGACTGTATGGATCGGGCCGGTAAGTTCTTGAACTAGGTCCGGGCATCACCCTGCAGTCCCGCCGCGAAAATGTGGCACTTCAGAGAGTCAGAGGCCCGAACGGTCCCCATCCTCATCTCAAAGTCTGCGAAGTGATCGATCGGATCGCCGTCACCTTGAAATATTGGCAACCCCTCTGGGTTGCGGTAATATCGATCTGGAACTGCCGCCCCGATCTCTTCAGAAAACGGGAGCATCAAATCTCCCAATGCGGCGGAGACACCCCCAGATTGTTGGGATGATGTCCGGGCTACATGCAGATTATGCCACCAGTAATCATCCATGCTCCGCCTGATCGGGGAATCCATGGCCCAATCGAATAGCCCAGGATTGCGTCCAAGATTGGGCCCGCAATCCCTCTGCGTTCGCAGGGTCTCAAACTCCCTGGTAAGTTCGTCGATGCGTCTCTGCATCTGTTCCTGATCAGTCACAGGAACGGGAGTTGGAGTTTTAATTGGAGGAGGTGGAGAGGATTGGTATCTCTGCCTCCTCATCGTCACTCCGCGCATGATAATCTCCTCTTCATCGGAGCTTCGCGCGTCTAGGTCGCTTTCGTACCCTCTCCTTGCTGGAACATGGCTTGTGATAGCCGGTGGTTCTGTTCCACTCCTCTCCGACGTAACTTCAATTATTACTTTCTGACAACAGCTTCCAGATCATGCAAAGAGAACATTGAAGCTGGAAGGTTGCTGGGAAGCGTATCACTATCGTTCGTCGAAGTCTCGGTTGCCATTACTTTGATTATCCTATCCTGGGTAAATACCTCGAATGGGGATTACAAAATCGTCCCCACGGACGGCGCCAAACTGTTGTAGTCCAAAAATCGGGGGTGTCAACAGTCGTCCGGTTCATTGCAAGACGAACTCGGTTATAATTTATTTAATATGTGGAAGACAATTATGAATCAAATATAGAAGAGACATGAAAATTTTAGAGTTGAAAACCCCAAAAGATTGGGGAAAAAACCACTTGACTATGAGTTAGAAATGTCCTTAATCGATTTAATAAGCAAGTTGTTAATTACAAATACCATGTTTGTTCTTTAGACAACGAGGGGAAGAAAGCTTATCGAAAATAAATCGATAGTCGGCCAATAAGAAAAGAAAATAGAGGATCATTTCATTTGCTTCCCAAGTGTCCCTTTTATATGCCTTTGTACTGCGTGAATAGTATGGTGTCGTTTTGCGCTTGTCCCCTGAGGCTAGGCCGGCTCGTGTCGGGCGGGACAGCCGCCGGGCATCACTTTATACAGCTGCAAGACGCTAGACTTTTCAGCGCTACTAGTTGGCTATCTCCAGACCAAAAAGAGGCTCATACGACTCCGTCGAACCTGCCTCTGACAGGATTGTCAGAGGTTGTTGTCAAATGTTGAGGAATGTGGATGGCCCGAAGCATAGTCTGTGCGATGTGGACCGATCGGTCATGACGAGGAGGAGAATGCATGACTCTATCGATCGGTCCCGATCGATAAGAACAGGCTTTCGGGCCCGACTGTTCTCGTTGCGCCGTCCATTCATGTGAGCTGGACATGGGCCTCCAAGTTCGGCTTATGTCACTCGGGCTAGCCTGGCTAAGCTCGGCCCTGACCAGGTTCGGGGTATCGGGTTCCGATTGTCTCATGAATTACAATATTGATTTTTTACATTAATAAATTATAAAAAACCAATTTATAAACTAACGATTAACCATTAACTTAACGGTTAACCATTAGCTTTGGCAAGATGGGTAGTGGGTGAGTTATGAAGGAGATATGGCGGGGCAGGGTGGGGAACGGTAAGACGGTATATTAAACGGTGCGGGTAGCGTTTAATGATGTAACCGTCTCATATCCGTCTCGTTGTCATCTCTACATATATTGGTATATTTCATCAAAGGAAAATGTCAAGCACTTCACTATACAATGTTCCTATCGCACGAAATCGAGAAACGTTCCCTCAATCTAATTTAAAAATAGGTAAGATATTCAAAAATATCATTCCAAAACGGACAATCCAATATTTAAATGACATTATTTTCATTGGGTTTAACTTTAGTCGCATGGGATGCGTGGTATAATTATTTTTTAATAATTTAGTTTCTCAAGTTGTTTTCACCGATTCCATGTAATTTAAATATAATTATTACATTGTATCTATTTTATTGCATGTTGTTTAATTGGTACAATTATTTAATTGTATTTCATATTATTATATTTAATTTTATTTTATTAATTTAATTTATTTACTACATAAATTTCTTAGATTATTATATAAACAAAATATGTAGAATATTATATTTTAACTTGTTAAATTATTATTCAAAAAATATAATTTGATTTTAATTAAAATATTTAAATAATATTTTATTTCCCTTTTCAAGTATGATATTTAATAAAAACCTAAGTTACTCATCAAATCTTTTATCAAATAGGTTATTTAACCAATCAATTTTTTTCATAAACTATTTCTGAAATTTGTCCCATAGTAATACTCTTACACTCGAATTCAGATTGGGTAAAAAACCCTTTTAGCCAAATTGAAAATTCATGTGTGTCTTGTAACTTGGGAACAAGCGAGAGAATGAGTCAGAGGAAGTCCAAGTCTCCATTCAGAATCAGACTAGTTCCGGCGGCTTTCTTATATTTCTACATCGACCATTCGACTTGTAGCACCAAACAGCTTAAAGTATCCTCCTTTATCCTATCTAAGCTGTATTCGTATTCTCTCATCCACATCAATTTTTTTTTATATATATCATTATTTTTTATTTTTATAAATAATTTTACTCTTATAATGTACGGATACTCATCATTTTTATTTTTTATATATCATTATAATTATTTAAATACTAATTATTTGTAATGATATTTTTATTATATAAATCATATTTATAAGTTAAATTGATAATTATGATTTTTCAAGTGTGAAACATTTATAATTTTGACTAATTTGTTATTGTATTTTATAAACCAAAAGTGTAGTACATCGTTAAAAATTAATACTTATCAACTTACTTGATAAACCAAATAAAATCAATGACGATTTGATATGATTTTTGTTACGTAAAATCATAATTTAAAACTAATTAATCGAATCGATTAAAACTAATACATATGTAAATCAATCATTTTCACACACCTTATATCGAACAATCGAAATATTATAGATAAAATTAATATATAAATCATTATAAATTTATATATTTTATAATAATTGAATAATTATACATTTTTTAAATTTTTTTTAAAAAAACCTGAGTGGAGATTCTCTTTCCTCAATTTTTGTTAGGAAATGGAGGTGTCATATGTCAGTCAGTTAGACCATCTCAAATCATATCCGTTCGTAAAATTCATTCTCTCACTCATATCAACTTTCTTTATGTGCATATCATTCTTTAATTTTATAAATAATTTTCATCTCATCCATATAACAATATCTGAAAACTTATAATTTTTTAATTTTATTTTTTACACATCAAATACATTAGAATCATAATATTATCGATAAAACCGTTATATAAATTTATTATAAATATTTATATTTATAATTATTTTAAATTTATTTTTTTAAGAATTTCTTTTAATAAAATATTGGAGAGAGAATGTACTATTGCTCTAATTTTCAACAAAATTATTGACTTTAGTAGTACAAGTTGGACTCACAATATATGAATTTTTTCATAATTGTACATGTGTTAGTTAATATTTATTTATTAAATAACTGTAACTTTAAAAATTATATAGTAATAATATTAAAAAAAATTGTTTATTATAATAGCAGTAATTTTGTCTCATAGTGTTTGTTTATATATTCAGATTCATTAATTTAATAAATAAATTGAATTATTTTAAATAATCAAATTGCTAATGACATTAATAATCTTAACATTTGATTGATAGAATAAATAATTTTATTATTTCAAGAATATAATAAAATTATGTAACATTTTTCATTCTATAAGAATGTAAAGTAAAAAAATAATTTGTATTTTATTTTGTTATTAAAAATTATATTCAATTAAAATACAAGGTAAATTCAATAAATATATTTACTAGAACAACTATTAATAATAGTAAGTTCACTCGATCCACTTAAGTTGAATGATGAAATTGTCGATTAAAAGGAATAGATGTCGAATGTTTTATTTCGTAAATACTTGTCGATCTATAACATTATAGTCACCGAGAGACTACATTAGTTGATTTATATTATTTTTCGTATATAATATACTAAAAGACATATGAATATTTTATTAGAATAATCATATGAGCAATTTACTGCATGATCAACTAATTAAATGTCTATTCACATTTACTCAATACTAAAAGACATATAAATATATGTATTTTATATTATTAAACTAATGAGTTTAACATCAATCCAAACACTAACAAACAAAACCAATGATATTATGATCAATTTAAAATTATAAGTGATATAAAATTAATTTAAAATTACTCCAAGTGACATGTAATGTTTTACCCACAATATGGATTTTTTTTATTCTGACTGACAATAAGTGTTATGGTCAGGGGTTATCATGGAAGAGGACGAAGAGCGGAGGCTCTACAGTACGTGTGGGATGGTGCCATACTGCTTCAGATTCTCCTCCAAGACTCCGACGTTACAACGGTTCCTTATTCATTGCCATGTTCTTTCGTATATCAGAATTTGTTTTTCTTGGTCAAGGACCATAATTAAATGTAAGATTCAGCCATATCCTTATTCATTGCTATGTTCTTTAATATATACATAATGAGCTCAATTTCAGAGTGCTATTCTATCATCCAGTCTTCTGCTCAACTTTAAAGTGTAATGGGTTCATATCATGTGCACCGTTCTGTATGATGGTTCTATTAACTTAGTAAGTTAATTATTCTCTTTAGCCGTACACGTGTCATTAGATGGTTGTCTTTGGTAGTTTGACTTGCTCTGCAAATAAACGTGTTAATGTATCTGCACTTCACTTATTGGAATAATACAATTTAAAATTTTCTAATTGATCTTCCTCCACCATCTCTGCTTGTGAAGCAGTTCCTCTGTGATTTTGGTATTGACAGGTTCAGTTGTACTTTAGGCTTACCTCGAAAAAGGTACTTTAGGCTTATGTCGACCGACATATTGAATGTCAATCGGCGTCTGATCTCGTCTAAAAATGTATTAGAGAGTTTGTTTATTATCAGTTAATTTCTTATATAGTTTTGAATTCAATTATTACGGGGACACGAACGATATACGAGATTGCACCCACAATGTGTGAGCTTACGTTCTCGGGAGAGCGAAGCTCTACCTAGGTTTTCACTATAATAATGAAAAGATACAAGTATAATCAAAGGATAATGATAATTCGAATGAAAACGGTACGAAAAATGATCGAATCCACTCCGTCGCGCCCAAGATCGGAGGAGTTGTGACTTTTTGCACGAAATCTCGCGAATGAGTGATGGTCGCGATATTTCGACATAATGTCACGACTACATGGACGAAAACTCGCGACTCATGCATGCAAAATCTCGCGGATGGAACAAAATGTCACGAGTGAGGGGCAAGGTGATGAAAACTCGCGACTACAGCCATGCATACATGCTCTCGTGACTTTTTGAGCGAAAAGTCGCGAGTCAAGGGCTTGAGTAAGGTTCTCGCGACTTTTTGTACAAAAAGTCGCGACTGGGTCATAAACTCGTGAAATCGGAACTTTGGGAAGCGTGAGTATGTACTTCAGTTTGATGAACTTTAATGACGTGAGTATGTACTTTTGCCGGATATTTGGAAGAGTATGTTCTCCAATAGTTCAATTAGTTGCTGAGGTTTTCTATTATTTCATATTATAATTCAAGAATAGGTTAATATTCGGAATGGCATAACGATTCTTCGGAGAGATCGTATGGTTTTCTAACCATTTTATGGTGGTTGTGTGTATTGCTTAGAGCATTTGTGAGATACTTGAACCTCACATGGAAAATGAGCGGATGCGTAGTTGCATTTGATGAATTTGGTCACGTGTTGCTTGATTGTATATATGTGTACAAAATGGTTGGCGAGAATGTTTGTTGCGGAAAGTTGGAAGTTCCAAGTCGACACGATTTACCGATTGCATGAAAGTGTAAGAGGTTACATGAGTATATGCGGATTGTTATGTGGAATATGTGATGATTCCCAAGGATAGGCGACGGTGTTAATAGCAATAATATGACCACGATCCTAGTTCCGATCCGAGTTCACCCATTGGATCCGATTTGTGAATTTATGAAGGATTATGAGAAGTTTTATACTACGTTTCGACAGCGATAATGTATGAAATAAAGTTCGTCGTTGGTTATGGAGAACCTGAGAAAGGTTGAGCGTCGTTGGTTTTTAAAGGATCCATAGTAAAATATGGAAGAGCTTGGACAAGAGCTCAAGAGCTCTCTCTCAATGGGATTAAGTCTCGGTCTCTACGGACGGTGTCAAACTGATTTCGTCTAAAAATATTATAGAGAGTTTGTTTATGATTAGTCAATTTCTTATATAGTTTTGAGTTCAATTATTGTGGGGACATGAGCGATATACGAGGTTGGGCCCACTATATGTGAACTTACGTCATCGGGAGAGCGAAGCTCTACCTAGGTTTTCACTATGATAATGAAAAGATACAAGTACATTCAAAGGATAATGATAATCCGAATGAAAACGGTACGAAAAATGAACGAATCCACTCCGTCGCGCCCGAGATGGGAGGAGTCGCGACTTTTTGCACGAAATCTCGCGAATGAGTGTTGGTCGCGACATTTTGACATAATATCGCGACTACATGGACGAAAACTCGCGACTCCTACATTCAAAATCTTGCGGATGGAACAAAATGTCCCGAGTAAGGGGCAAGGCGACGAAAACTAGCGACTACAGCCATGCATACATGCTCTCGCGACCTTGAGCGAAAAGTCGGGAGTCAAGGGCTTGAGTAAGGTTCTTGCGACTTTTTGTACAAAATGTCTCGACTGGGTCATAAACTCTGGGAAGCGTGCCAAGAGTCTGAACCCTTTTTTGGAGCCTATGGTCTTGTATTATAGAAATACTCGGCCCAATAAGTCAACTTAAGGTCCAAAAGCCCAATCTTAGTCACATTAGTCAGACTTACTTAGAAAATATCCAATTAAACCAGAATAAGTGTCACAGCGCTCCGGAACTTTGAGATTGCACATCGGTCGAACACTAGTAGCACGTAATGTCGAGAAAATACCCGGGAAAATTCTTTACCAGTTCATTGTCTCCAAATGCTTAGGAGATAGCCGAAAATATCGTCTTATGTCGCCAACGAGCTCTCTAAGTGCCAAATTACGAAAATACCCATAGCATCATTTCCGACCGAAATCATCCAAAACAACTTAAAACACCATCAGAATTCTCATACGAGGGCCCGGTATGGCCAAATTACGAGACTCCCCCAAAATCACAGTACTCAATAAATATAATAGAAAATTAGCAATATCATTTAGCCACGTCAGACGAGACCCGGGGTATCATAATTACATAAATAATCTCGAGCAATATCAGCATCTTTTGCTGGTTGCTGATCGACATTCTTTGCTAAGGCATGCCAGTCATAATTTCTACCGATCGACATGTTTGATGTCGATCAGTGTAGTAGTTTAGATCATTTAGGTTAAAATTCTATCCACTATAAATATATAATGATGAACATTCGCCGCCTTAGAGCAAGAACTATTCTATCGAATATTTCTCTAAAATCTCTCGAACGTTAACATGGTATCGGAGCTCAGGTGATATGAGCGGACTAATTCCGGTGTCCTTGGAAGATTTCCCCCCATTGACAACTGGGCAGCTCGGCCAACTGACTCCAGGTGAAACAAAAAACAGAGGACGAGGTGTTCGTATTTCCCAAACACCTCCGTCTTCTTTAGAGACAAGTGCACCTCTGGTAGGTGACACACACACACAAATTAATGTCAGTTCGGACAAAACACTCGGCTTTTGCGCTCAAATTTTGGTGAGTTGAATGCACCAAATCTTGTGATGAATACTCCTCGGAATATGCTTGGAGAACGGATATCTCCTACTCCTTTCGATATTAACGGAAATCCATATAGAGACACATTGGCATGGGGATTAGCTCCCTCGGACCACTCCGGTTTGATTATTCATGCTATTGTGTTGAAGAATGAAAACTATGGAGAATAGGCACATGCCATGAAAATGGTATTAAGGACTAAAAGAAAGTTGGGCTTTGTGGATGGGAGTATTGCCGAACTACATCCAGTGGTTGGTTTGACTGATGACTGGAAAGCCATCAATTCACTCTTGGTTCAATGGATTTTGAACACCATAGAACCCCAGATATGTTCGAAAGTCTCGTTTATTGATTCTGCAAAATTGCTATCGGAAGAACTATGTCAACGCTATTCAATGGGAAATGGGCTTCGAATGGGATGAATTGAAAACAGAGTTGGTCGTTTTTCGCCAACATGGAGATAGTGTGGTTGACTATTTTGGAAAATTGCGCAGATTGTTGTGTGAGTTGTCGACCTATGAAGATTTATTCATATGTTGTTGTAGACAGACTTCGTGCGAGGCTCATAAAAGATTTCTGTGTAGATAAGAGGATGAAAGAGTGCATCAGTTTCTGCTTGGGCTCGATGATGGATTCTATGAGACTGCTCGATCAAATATTTTGAGTACATAGAATCTGCCGTCTTTGAATCAAGTTTATTCTAAGATAATTTTGGAGGAACGTCATAGAACTCTTATGAGAGGTAAAGAAGAAAAACATGAAACAGTTGGGTTCTCTACTCACACTGATCCGGTCGACAAATCTCCCAAGGTTACATGTACAGCCTGCGAGATGACGGGACACACAATCGAATCCCGTTTCCCAGTTAATGGGTACCCCGATTGGTGGGGAGATCGACCAAGAGTGCCAATCAAAAACTATGCGGCGGTGTTGGCCTATCTTGGGACGAAGACTTGTGGAAAAGGCTGGAGAGGGAAAGAGGTCGAGGGAACGGACGAGGGCGCGGTCGATAGTCAACCACTGGGAAACTGACGACCGCCAACGCTGTGGCTACTTCCAGTCCCACAAACCTTCCTCTCGGCTTGTCTGACGATCAATGGACATTCTTGAAAAATATCGTCGCATGTGCACCAAACCTAACTCATAAACAACATCTATCATCCGGTATGTTTTCGCATGGATATTGGATTGTAGATTCTGGTGCCAATCGACATATGACAGGTGACCTAACCTTGTTGACTGACGTTCAACAGATCGCCCCTCGATATGTCACATTACATGACAATCGACGATCTGTGACTTCTAAGTGCGTGAAAGCCAAGATTTCATCTGCTTTGACCATTTGCGATGTGCTCTATATTTCATATTTTAGTCATAATTTATTGTCCGTCAGCCAGTTACTTCGCGATGAGTCTTTGGTGGTGATTTTCACTTCCACATGTTGTCTATTGCAGGACCCAACGAGTTAGGTCCTGCATTGAGGTGGGCCTTTAGAGTAACGGTGTTTATAGACTACACTCGTTGGATTATCTTCGAGTTAATATGGCCAATCATGCTGAGGAGGATGGGTGCTTATGGTATAACTGGTTGGGTCACCCCTCGAAGTCAGTAATCTCACATCTCCCTCGTCCTCTAACTTTTTCTGCTGATCACAATTATACCGCCTGTTTGAAAGCCAAACAAACTCGAGATTGTTTTCCTTCCGGTTCGAGTGTTTCTATTTCATATTTTGACTTGATACATTGTGACTTATGGGGGACCTATCGATCCCTATCCACATGTGGTTGATTTTATTTTTTGACACTTGTTGATGATCATTCCAGAGGAATTTGGATTTATTTATTATCTGACAAAACTGAGGTGACTTCCACTGTCATAACCTTCTTTATCTTGATTCAAACTCAATTTGATCGTACTATTAAATGCTTCCACATCGATAATGGTACTAAATTTTTGCCGCTTAAATCGTTTTTTCGTTCTAAGGGAGTGGTTCATCAATCGGGTGTCCAGCACACCCCTCAACAAAATGGTCGAGTGGAGCGGAAACACCAACATATTCTGAATGTTGCTCGTGCTCTTCGATTTCATGCCTTTTTGCCAATCTCCTTTTGGGGAGAATGTGTTCAGACTGCTTTGTACCTCATTAAACGAGTTCCCTCACCCATCCTCGGCAACCGTAGCCCCTAAGAAGTCCTTCATGGTCGATGCCCACCTATGTCACATCTTCGAGTCTTTGAGTCTTTGGATGTCTAGCCATTGCTTACTGCTTGCCCAAACCTACAGATAAATTTGGGTCTCGAAGCCGACCATGTGTCTTCATGAGGTACCCTGTTAGTCAAAAAGGGTGGCAGATGTACGATCTGGAATCTAACAACTTTTTTGTGTCTCGTAATGTAACCTTTTGTGAATCTGTCTTTCCATTTCAAGGGTCTCTTGTATTTCCCGATCCTTCCACCTCTGTGTCTATGCTAGTCCCGATCGACACTTTACCATCGTCGATCGACCCTTTACCATTGTCGATCGACACTTTGTCCCCGTCAATCGACCCCTCTTCACTTGATGTTCCTCCCAAATCGGCTGGTCTCCTTCCAACTTCTGACCGCCAATTGACCACTCCCAATCTGTCGATCGATACCCCTAATCCAATCATTGATGATCTACCAAAAGAACCTCCGCCTATGGGCAAAGGACATTGGTGCAAATACCCATCGGTTCTTCTAAAATACTATGTTTGTTCGACAGCGAATGTACAGGACATGAACATTGTGATCTCTGATCGTTCCACTTCCAGACGGTTCTCGGGTAAGTGTTCGTATCCAATTAGTGACTATCTTGATGACAAGCGTTTTTCTTCGTCACATTTAGCCTTTGCCAGTGATGTAACTCACTCGCCCCGGGAACCCACCTCTTTCAAGGAGGCCTTGCAATGTGACGTATGGAGAGAGGCTATGAGTGTTGAAATACATGCTTTGGAAACCAACAAAACATGGACCTTCGAGGACCTATCGAAGGGAAAACGCCCGCTAGGCAGCAAGTGGGTCTACAAATTCAAATATAAAACATACTGTTCAATTAAGAGACACAAAACATGTCTCGTCATCTTGGGGAACACTCAGGTAGAATAGATTGACTATGAGGACACTTTTGCTCCTGTGGCCAAGGTCACCACAATGCACACCCTCTTAAGCGTGGCAGTGGCTAGGAACTGGTGTATTCACTAGATGGATGTCAACAACTCTATCCTACATGGTGACCTGAATGAGAAAATTTATATGAAAATACCTCAAGGTTATATAGGAGCACCCGAATGGGAAGTGTGTCGTTGCGAAAATCCCTTTATGGATTGAAACAAGTCCCCCGGTGTTGGTTTGCCATGCTTACTGCAACTCTCAAAGACTTTGGTTTTCAGCAATCTGTGGCCGACTACTCTCTCTTTACATATTCCACTATTGACTCACACTTGTTTGTCCTCGTTTATGCTGACGATATCATAATTGCAGGGACCAGCGAGGTGATCGTTCAAGATTTCAAACACCGACTTGGGAAAATGTTTCACATGAAAGATTTGGGCAAATTGAAATATTTTTTAGGGATTGAGGTAGCTAGATGACTGAAGGATATGTACCTTTTCCAGCGTAAATACAGCTTGGAAATCATCTCGGAAGCTGGGCTTTTAGGTTGCAAACTCGCTCTAGCACCCATGGAGCAAAATCACAAACTGCTCTCGGCTAGTGGAGATTTCCTAGTGATCTCATGCCCTATCGCCGTTTGGTCGGAAAATTGATATATCTATTATTTACTCGTCCCGAGCTATCTTACCTTGTGCACATATTATCTCAATTTATGCAACATCCTCGATCGAAACATTGGGAGGTTGTGTTGCGAGTGGTACGCAACCTTAAAGGGAGTGCGGGACGTGGGATATTATTGAGCTCGTCATGCGATCTGCAACTCTTTGGTTTTTGTGATGTTGATTGGGAAATGTGTCCAGAAACACGAAAATCTTTGACTGGATATCTCATATTTCTTGGATCGTCGCCCGTGGCCTGGAAAATGAAGAAACATAATACTCTGTCTCTCTCATCCACCGAGGCAGAATACCGCGCTATGCGAGAGGCATGTCAAGAGTTTAAATGGCTACGTAGCTTGTTCACCGACTTGGGAGTAGGACAGAACATGAAAGCAGTCACTTTGTTTTATGACAACCAATCCGACATCCAGATTGCAGCTAATCCAGTTTTTCATGAGAGTACTAAACATATTGAATTCGATTGTCATTATGTTCACAATCAAGTGCTGGCTGGAGAAATCAAGACACGTCACGTCAGAAGTGAAAATCAACTGTCCGACATGATGACTAAGGCCCTTTCTGCAGATTGTCTTGAATACCTGTTGAACAAGTCGAGAATACATGATCTGTATTTACCAACTTGAGGGAGGGTGTCGACCGACATATTGAATGTCAATCGGCATCCTTTGTTGGTTGCTGATCGGCATGCTTTGCTAAGGACTGCTCGTCATAATTTATACCGATCGACACGTTTGATGTCGATCGGTGCAGTAGTTTAGATCGTTTAGGTTAAAATTCTGTCCACTATTAATATGTAATGATGAGCATTCGCCGCTTTAGAGCAAGAACTATTCTATCGAATATTTCTCTGAAATCTCTCGAACTTTAACAGCTTCCTTTAGAAAAAGAAAAAGAAAGAATTATATCAAGAGAAGCATGAACTTGTCAGTTTTATAAGTACGTGCCATTTCATAATTTGTTGCTTTGGTTTCTTCTGTGGCTCTGGCTGTGGTACTTCATCCTTTTTGACGACTAGATTATTCATCTGTTCATGAAATTAAGTATGACTCAACTTCTCCAGGATTAAGTGCTACTACAATTCAATGTATGCATACATGTCTCTTGAATTCAAGATTGTAAAACATTTGAATGTATCTCATTTTGGCTTGCTTCTCTTTGTCATACAGTTTTCTCCAGTAGCCATAAATGGATCCCATGTTAAGCATTTTTTTGGTATATATCTTCCATATATAGCTTCCAAAATCAGTGCAAATATTAGTTTTCACAGCGGAATTCAGGTACAAGATAGATTTAGTTGATTGATAAGTTACCATTCATTTATACGATGTAAGCCCTGAACCGAAATTCTGTTCCAATACTCAGGATCAACTTTACATTTCTGGAAAAAGTTTGCTATTTTGTTGCTGGATTCATCACCAAGGAATGGATTAACGTGAAATCCGGAGACTCCATCCACTATAATTTCTGCAGGGCCACCTTGGTTTGTGGCAAAAGTCGGCAAACCAGAGTTCATAGCTTCGACTACAGTTAGTCCAAATGCTTCATACAATGCTGGTTGAACAAAAGCTCCTCTTGTATCAGCAATGCAACGGTAAAGCTCGCCGTTACGTTTCCGATCAGTTTGAGCTGCTATCCATCTCATCTGCCCCTTAAGGTTATATTTTTCAATCAATGAGTGCATCTTCTTAATTTCTGTTGCTTCTTCTTTGTCCTTTGAATTAGAAGAATCAAAGAAACCACCAACTATAACAAGATTGGTTAGATCCCTCAACCGTGTGTTCTTTCCATACCACTCTGCCAGTCCAGTAAGATTTTTCACTATGTCTAATCTTGCCATTGAGAATATAATAGGCTTTCTCTTCTCTTCTAAGTAGCCACTTGACACAAAAAAATCAGTAGGAAAATCTTTAACATTGTAAAAAAACAATAAAAGAAAAAATTAGGGCAATGAAACTAACATGTGCTCAGCATTTTGTGCATTACTAAAGAGAATTTCTTCGATATCCTTGTGAAACTCTAAATATCTATGTTCTTTCTCTGTAAAGGGGAAATAGACTGATTGATCTGCCCCTGGTGAAGCAATATTGAATTTGGGGTTGAAGACATTGATCCCATTCACAACTCTATAGAGTCCAGGCATGGTAAACGCTGTATGACTTTCATATTGCCCTGGCCTTGAATTGCTGCAAATGAAAAGATTTTAATCGTATTTCGTATGTGAAACTTATGAATAATACTTACCCTCCAGCTATTTCTTGGTATGTGCTTGTTATGATAAAATCTGCTGAGTTCATTGCTATCAAGTCTGCTGTGAACTGGCAAGAGAAGTGATATTTTGGATCTAGTTCCTTCCACTTGATGTCCGAATCTTCATACTTTGTCTTCTCAAGTGCATGAGCAATCGTACCCTGATCCCAGATTACATCTTTCAGTTAGCAATTTATAGCTATAACCAGATGAGAAGCGTTTAATACCAAGGTAATATCCAGTTTACTAGCCATGAGTGAAGCAACCAAATTTCCATCGGTATAATTGCCAACAATTAGATCAGGTTTGCCTTCCATGACTTCAATGATTTTTTCGTTGCATCCTGTTATTAATATGGTTAAATGGATACATATCAGGATTCTATGTTACAAGCCAAGTGCAAACCTGTGTAAACCTCTCGAGATACGGATAAATGTCGAATCGAGATACCCATTCTTTAAGAACACCATTTTCAATGTTGAAAGGAACTCTGAGGATATGGGAATGCTTTGTCTTGAAAACAGGTTCAAGTTCTACATTACATGTAGTACCCTTTGCATCCGGGATCAATCGAGTTACCTGCATTACATATAACACAATTTCTTCTGATATTTTGCTGCTGTTTAGTTTGTTTTACAGTAAACTCCTCTCAATGACTCACAATGATAATCTGAGGCTTTGCATTGAGACCTTGTTGCTTTATTCTCAAAAGAAGCTCTTCTTCTAATGCAACCACTTGGTCCAGTACATAAACCACTTGTCCGCCGGTATCTGGCAAGCCAAGAACATCGGATTGACCAAAGTATCCATGAACAGAGAAAAGAACAACTTTAAATATAATTGGAAGCTTTTCAAAGAATTTTTCCATGTTCAATGGATCAGGTGCTTGAAGGATCTCTGAAAGTGAGTGCATCATTTTCTGAACTCTTTCAGCATTATCTCCCCATCCCTTTTCAAATCCCCACTCTTTAAATCTATCAGTTTAAAAATAACATTCTCTCATTGTTAATTTTACAGATGAGCAGAAGCAGAAAACACATGAAGCTATTTAGCTTCTTTACCTCATCTCAAAGCTCTGGAATGGTGCATCTTTAGGCTGCTTCGACAGGGCCGCTTGAGCTACCATTAGTGCTGCCTGAAGCTTAGGTACTGTGTTGACTATTTGATTTATCATAAGCTTCTGCATTAAGAAGATACGGTTATGTTCGAGGATATGAAGTTAAAGAGACTATTGACAAAGTAATGTAACAGTACTTCTCCTTGGTGGTTTAGTGAAAGCAAGTAATCAACAAGAGATTGTGTAGTCCCTGAGCTATTACTATTATTGAGTTTTGATGTAAGAAACTTGGAAACGTATTGGACTCCATTTCCAACAGAAGAATTCATTGTCAAATGAGGCAATGAAAGATCCATAGCCCCAAAATCGAGTTCCAGTGCGTTTTCATCCTTTGCCCTTCAACATTATAAATATGTTGCAACAAATGAGCATACCAAGTAAAGTAATGATCAGCATTCGTACCAATTCTCATCTATTGACATCTCTTTGTATTTTAGGTACTCTGCTGCTGAAAGGCCATCAACTGAAAGATCATTAGAGTTTACATTTACATATTCCCACGAACCGGGAGACGGCCTAACGGCAAATGCAACGTACGGAGGGACAACTGCAGCTTCCTGAAAATCCATACAGCAAAATGATCGACAGACAAAAACGAGAAAAGGGACAAGTAAAATGTACTTACTTTTTTTTGAACTGTAATGTTATTTCATATATAAGTTATCTTATAAATTCATAAAACATTCTAAAGGTACAAAACCGAAAAAAATGCATGACTGTATGCTATTTATACAACTGTGTTTTTTACGGCCTTAAACAGAACCCTAAACCCTAAAGTGTGCTTACTTTTTATTGAACTGTAATGTTGTTTCATACATAAGTTAGAATTCATAAGGCATTCTAAAGGTACAAAACCAAAAAAAACGCATGATTGTATGATATTTATACAACTGCGTTTTTTACGGCCTCAAACGGGTCCTAAACCCTAAAGTGTACTTACTTTTTTTGAACTGTATTGTTATTTCATATATAAGTTCCTTATGAATTAATAAGGCATTCTAAAGATACAAAACCGAAAAAAACACATGATTGTGATATTTATACTATTGTGTTTTCTACAAGACCCTAAACCCTAAAGTGTACTTACTTGAGTAGTGCATAAGATGTAGCCAAGTAATCCTTGAAGAAGTTGTAATCTCTCAACCTTATCTTCTATAACTTGCTCCATTTCATCCATCAACTGTTGTTGTTTCATTAGCCTTTTTCCCTTTTCAACGTACTTCATGAAGCATCTCTTCATATGGTACCGGCTTTCTCTTAAGGCCTCCGGCATAGTATCTGCAATCGACTCCGACCTCTTCAAGATCGGGGAACTCGATGCCATTTTTAATGAGAAGAGATGATGTTATTGTAGTTCTTTCCATGACTTTTTTTCATGCATTTTATAGATGGTTCTCTTTAAGTGTTTGTTTCTTTGAAAGGGAAAGCATTTGAAGTAAACTAGGGATGATTCCTTACTCTAGAAAAATTGTGGAGAAAAGAATATCCATTTGTTGGGTAAACTATTTATTAGATTATACTTCAAAGTTTATATTTTTTAATGAGAAAATATCTTTCAAATTTTCATAGTTTTGGTAAATTTGATCTCTATAATCTGTAATGATATATTTGGTTTTCAAACTTTAAGGTTTTGTCGAATTTGATCATCCAAATTTGGATATCCAAATTTGCAACATTTGGCAAATCAATTCTTCAAATTGTCAAAATCCATCATTGAAATTCGATTTTATCCGATGATATCAATTGGCAAAATTGCAAATATTAAAAACTAATTATGTTATACATATTAAATTTTGTTAATTGATTTTGCCAATACCTATAAAATATGGGAACTCATTTTACCATCTTATACTTTGAGTGATAATGGGTCAAACCAAAAAATTTTGGAAACTAAAATTATCAAAATGATGAGATATCATCCATTTTTAGCATCTAGAAGTTAATTACATGTAAAAATATTATATTAGAAGCTTAATCTGGTTTTGTTCGGGTTTTTGGTCCCTGAAAAATTAATATATAATGACAAAATAAAGTGAATTAGTAGTAACACTTTTAAACATGAATCAGAAACTGGAGCCAGGAATTATTTGTTCTTGAATAGTAAAAAACGTATTTGAACAATAAGTGGAGTTTGATGGGAAGTGAGAGCTACATCAAGAACAGCAATAACCGCTGCCTTGGGATCTTTCGGTAGGTCTCTCAACGAGAACCATCCCGGAGGGATTCGGTTGTGTAGCCGGTGTCAAAGACAACCTCTTTGCTGAAAATATAAACCAGAAAAAAAGCATCAATAAGAAGGTGAAGAAGATGAATAATGAGGAAGAAGATGAAGGAAAATGCACCTACCTATTTCATAGAATACATCATTTACATTAACTGTAGTTTTAGCTGAAGTTTCCATGAAAAAAAGACCATTTTCTAGAGCATACGCATTTGCTTCCTGAAAATGCATTTAAAGGTATAAAAAAAGAGTAAATGTCCTCAAATTCAATATAGATTCGTGATAGGCACTTGAAAGAACAATTTTGTGCTCAATTTATGCATGACAATTCCCCTATACTGATGAAATGGTGATGTAAAGAGCATTGAAGAAGAAAGTGATGCCATGGATATGAATATAACAAAAGAACTTACTTCTTGAGTCATGCTTCTCTTATCTTCAAGATCACATTTATTTCCACAAAGTGCGATGATCATGTTTGGATTACCTGAAATGCTTGCAAAGTTCATTATGATGAACTTGAAAAGGAGAAGAGAATTTGAAGTACCTTGATTTTGAAGCTCCTGGACCCATTTCTTAGCCCGTGAAAATGAATCCTGCATCACCAAGCAGAGGCACAATGAAATTACGTGTAAACAAGAAATTTTACAGAGAAACATGATAACCACTGTCTAATCTGGTTCCGGATGCTCCATTGCATTTCATTTGCTTAAACAAAGGGAAAATAACTTAATGAAATTTCGATTTCAGCTCGAAAAAAACATGATCCTTTCAAAAAAATGCCCAATGATACAGGGAACAACCAGAACCAGCTAACAAACAAAACAGAGGCGTGGTGAATAGGCGATTACCGAGTTAGTGATGTCGTACACGATGATCGCAGCAGCAGCACCTCTGTAATACATGGGTGCCAAGCTATGGTACCTCTCCTGACCAGCCGTATCCCAGATCTCGAACTTCACGGTGGCGTTGTTGACAGACACCGTTTGAGAGAAAAAGGCAGCGCCGATCGTGGACTCCTATAAGTCAAACCCAGATAGAAAGATTGAAGCACAATTCAATCAGATGATGAAAAGACAGATATGATATAAGAAATTTACTTGGAATTCAAGGAATTGGCCCTTAACAAAACGCAGCACAAGACTCGATTTTCCGGCCCCCATATCCCCAAGTAATACCTGAATAACGATCCAAACCCTAAATCACTAAGTTCCCGAATTCAAAACAGAAAAAAATTCATGTTGAATTAATCACACTGACAAGCTTCGCGTTGAGATTGTTGTGACTCATATTCTCTTTGCCCTACGAACACAAGGAATTCTTGATCCGCTGTTTGGAAGTTGCGGTTGCTTCAGCTCTCATGTAATGTAAAATTATTGACTTCGTCTCCTCGCCAACTCCTTCGGGTTGTGAAGTGTCACTCGGCATCCCAACTGTTCTTAGTTATATCTAAAAAAGACAATAAAAACAAATTTCAAATTTTGATTTTTACACTTTTTGTAGGGATAACAATGGATTAGTAATCGTTCCATTTAAATGTTAGAAGGATAGGTAATGGTTTAAAAATTAGTGAAGTATTTTAAATGGGTCGAGTAGAGGTTTTAATAATGGTGATGTTTGGAAACCCAGTCCACCGCCCAGTACGGTGAACGCACCGTAGTTGTATTCTATTTTTACCAAACATAATTAATAACTGTGTTCGTGTGAGTGCAGAAAATAGCGGTGAGTTCACAGCTGGATTAACCCAACGGCCATTAAAACGCACCTAACAAATGTGAATTTTACCTTTTATAAATTATAGTTTATTTTTTAAAAAAAATAATTTTAATCAATAATTTCTTATATTCTATCAATTATGTGTTCAAACTATAAAAATATATATAACAATTTAAAATTTTAGTTTTGAAATAATGAATTTATCATAAAATAATATGAAATATAATTTTTAAGTTATAAACAATTATTTAAAAATAAGGTCAAAAAAATCATTTTATGACATCACGACCACTGCACTGCTGTTTCAAAAACAGTTTTTAAAATCACGATCAGTTCACCTCACAGCACAGTACATTTATCTCACATCACCGCTATTTGTCAAACGTTATTCCAAACGTACTCAATATCTATTATGTTGTTCATTTGATTATCTATAGGTGACTATTCATATACTGAATGGGGATGAAAAAATTAGGTGAAACCGAGAAATAATTAATGTAAAGTAAAATTACCTATTAGAGAATGATATTTACCCAAAGGGTATGTTTCCAATATTAAAATAACTATATTGAGATATCAAACAAAATATGCATCTTCAAGTGTATCATCATTAAGTGGTTAATACAAATGTTCACACTACAATATCTTCTGGATAGCACAACCCGTTAAAATAAGTCAATTCGTGAGATGACCCGTAGAAAATATGCATACGTGTTGGGCCGCAAAAACCAACTCGTATGGATCAACATGTTGATATAGATACATCTTAATATTTTTAAATTTTAAAATTAATTTATAATTAACATTATTTCAATCCGTTACTAGGTTGAGCCGAACTTCTAACCTGACGGAACAACCCGCTGACTGGTCAAGAATGCTTACTAACCCGTACGAGTTGATGAGTTCTACAGGTTCAACCCGCAACCCATGCCCACCCCTAGACATGAGTCTTATCTTGATCATAATGTATAAGTAGTGAAATATGAACTCCATGACCTAGCTATCTTTATACCTAATCAATGTTAAGTGACTGAACAATACCCAAAATGAACATGTGACCCGAATAGGGCTTCTAATGGTTCATGAACGTTCGCGAAATTGTGTTCTTATTACATTGTCTAATTGATCTACAAAGAATAACAAAAGCTCACATAAAATATGTAATTTAAAAATAACTAACAAAGTTGTTTACTCCTTATTGGCTAAGTAAGTCTAATGAATTCTGAAAAATATTGAATTGATGGTTAAGAACTAACCATGGTCCTATGCAATTTTAATGAAAATAAACAACCTAGTTATATAAATACAAACACGAAAGATAAGTCCAACCGTATTTAAGATCAGTATACATGCTAACATGATCATGTATATTATCGGTATGAATCCTTCTTGTATTGCTATAAATCTTGTTAGCTGAGAGGATGATTGTTTTTGTACCGTAGAAACTGTAAAGGGTAAAAGACAGTAACAAAAATGAAAACACTAATCAAGAGGCAGAGAACATATGAAAGTTTTCTTGTATTCTGAAAAACTTAAACTTAATCTGTACACAATTTATTCTAACAACTAATGATTAAGGTAATCTTATGACTCCTTCAATGCTCTAATCTGATAAGAATTGCTTCTCCTTTGATGATTGAAACCTATCTTGTGACTGTTAATTGTATATAGATGATTCCTGATTGCTATTGCATTCTTTTTCAGGATTTGTGGAAGACACGAGGATTTACGTGGAATCGAAGAACCCGGAAGAAACCACGGGATCAGGTATTCACCTTGATCCAAATCAACTGTTAAAGATTGAAAAATACAAGCCATGGTTACAAGAATGAATTCACGTTGTTGATACACAACTATCTTCTTTTCTTCAGGAGCCCTCCCTTCAGATGGTCACTCCCAGAAACGGACGCAGGTATTCAGGTGAGATTCTTCTCTTTCGATTGCTTCTCTGCTGCATACACCAGTTTTTCTTCACAGTCATCTTATTTTCGCACGCCCCATTCTACCTCACGCCCAGCTTTTAATAAATTGCTAGGTAGTTACAGACAGTTACGGATAATGGGCTGTTTTATGGGTCAGCCCATTCCTCTTCCTTTGCTCCTTTACTGAAGATGGGCCGGACAATGACGAGACCCTGCATATAAAAACAAGGACAAATATTAGATGTTTTAACCCTAGTCGGTGCCTCTCCATTACATAATCTACATGCTCTAATTCACTGGATTTACTCAACAACCTTCTTGGACTTCACAGTGGTTTGAATGTTCAGTTATGTGTGTCATTTCATTCATGATCTATTGCATCCAACGTGTCATGTATTTATAACAGAAACTCAAATGTTTATACCATAAAAATTACTGGAATTCTTTGTAGCTATCCATTTATAAATCTTGGGTTACATGCAAATTTGATCTCCTCAGAATTTCTAGTTTTGGTAAATTTAGTTCACAAAAATTCCTAATTGTGGATATTATGATCTTGTAGCTTTGGAATGGCAAAACAAGTCATGGTGTTCCATTTATAAATCTTGGGTTAGAAGCAAATTTGATCTCCACATAATTTATAATTTTGACAAATTTAGTTCACAAAAATTCACAACTGTGTACATTATAACCGGTAACTTTGGGTTGCAAAACAAGTCATGGTGTTCCATATTTTGGCAAAATCGACATTTAATGTTCCATGTGCATAATTGTTCGTTCTTCAATGTTGTCAAATTTAGCATTGAAGTCACTCAAATAAAATAAATGCACAATTATCAATGTATTTCATAATTTTGATAAATTTGACATTTAATATCTTTAGTATTTATCAAAGTTTGGATTTGGAGATAATTAAGATTATATTAAATGATAAACGATAATAATGGTATAAATGATCTTGTTAAAATCGAGAGAGCTAAATTTGTGAATTTAATAAATTTCGTGCTATGTTTGTAATGTATACTAAAATAACTAATTTTGTGTTATTCAAAATTTATGGACTAATTATAAAACTTTGTAGATCAATTTGACAAATAATTTGGGAATGAATAATATAAAAAATTCAAATAATTATAGATACGAGAAAATTTACAAATAATATCAAGGAATTAAAAACACATCATTTGTCATAAATCTCACTAGAATCGATGATCATTCATCTCAAAAGTATAAAATATGGCCCATTGAGCCCATTAAAGCAGGCCAGTTCATTTTCCGCGTGGCTTTAGGGTTTTCAAGGCAGATCTCCGCTATATAAAGGGGCGAGGGCTTCCGAAATGCTTCATCAGATATGTAGAACTGTAAGCCATGGCCATTACGCACGGCGGCGGATTACGGATCGTTGATTCTCTTCTTGTTTATCTCGGTTCTTTAGTTTTTTGTTTTACCAATGGCATCATGTGATGAAAAATACTGCAACAATATGAATGGTGATATTCCTTGATTCTATGTATTTAAGTCCCTGATGATGCTTCACACTTTACGCAGCAATGCATTTTGTTACGAATTTAGATTATTTTTCTTGATTTTGATTCTCTATGGCTCCATACTGAGTCAGCAGCAGGTGTCGAATTTGTTGGCAACCCGACTGTCGCTTGGAGGCTATATAAGTATTACCAGTTTGAAATTACATGGAATTCAAGTTTTATAGTTTCCATGATTCAATTAACTAGCAAATTTTTCTTCTTTTATTCAATATTTTGACTTTGTTTATTGATTTGTATGTGTTTTGGAGATATGATGAATTACAATTCGGTCCGTGTTTCTGAGTTACTGTGACAGATAATATTTCACCAATATCTGATCTCCTTTACATTTTTCCTAATAGAATGAAAAATATTGTGAAATGATACCTTCTTTACATTCAAATTTATATCAAATTTTGGTTTTGCTTCTGCTTCTGCTTCTGCTGTGATGATTTATGAAACAAAACACATGTCAGACTTCAGAGATTTCATTGAAATCTATGAGATTTAAACTTCATTTATCCTGAGTAGAAGCCTTACATTTTGTTGGATTGTCCTTAATGACTAAAAGAAATGGGATTCATTAGATTTATAAGAGTGATAATTCTATTATAAGTTTTATTAGATTTCTTCAAGTTTTTTTAAAGGTGTGAGTTTTTCTTTAACCTCATCCCAAGACTTTCAAATGTATGAGTTTCTTTCTTTAACTCCATTGGTTCACTCTCTTGGGTTGTTATTTAGACTCTATAATTTCAATATATTTTCTATTTTGTAGATTTGTTTCATCTTTTCAGATTCCGGTCGGTATTTGCTGTTGTTGACGCTGCAGAACCAATTCCAACTGCATGAGCAACAGACCTGCATAGTAGTGGCGTACTGAATCTCCCTTCAACAAGCTAGCTGATTACAAACATATTTTCACTTAATAGTTAAACCCTAAACATTCGTAACAGAATAAGAAACTTGTTTTTAAATATGCTTTGTTTTCCCTCCGCAAATTAGTTTTTATAAACATTTCTCATTTTGCCTTAAGTCTATCTGTTTTACGTTATTTTAAATTTAAAAGTGGTGCAAAATTATGATTATTATGTTTTTACCTTAACTTAAAATTGAACTGTAATTTTTTAAAAAATAGTTTTTAATTTGATAATTTATATATTAGATATTTAAATTTGATTTGGTGTTGTTATTTTAGGTGTGTGTTTGTCCATCGGCATCAATTTTTTTATTCCATCTAATGATTTGGATATGAAAAATGATGATAATAAAAAAATTATCAATAATTAACAAATAATATTATTTAAATATACACTTACAACAAAAAAATATATGTTCGAAATTTTCAAATTTATATAAATTGAAATTTGAATTCATTAATATAATTAAATTAAAATTTAAAATCAAAACGTGTAAATAATGAATAATTTTTCTTTGAGTACATTAAATCTATCAAAAATAAATGTAATTCATTAAATGTTTTTAATCATAGTATTGAAAAATAAATCAATTGTAAAATTAGTTAAATTTTAAATGATAATATAAAAAATCTAAAGAAATATAAAAAATCAATTATTTTGTAAAATAAGAATAAAATATAAAAACATTAATATTAATGAAAAAACAAGTATTACAGAAGTGATATGTATATATATATATACACCTATTTAAATTCTCTAATTCTTCTAAACATATATAAACATAAATTGACATAAATATAATATAATAAATATCAGATCGGATAGGAGTTTTCAAAGATCGTATCCGACTTAAAACCACATCTGACCGATCAGATTAAATATTTACAGTTCAGATATCCGCAAAATTGGTTTGGTTACGGTTCGATTATTTTGTATATTCGAATCATTAGATTTTCATGCACACTCCTAGTTGTTACACATTCTACTCGAATTTGCGTGGTTTTCTCATAAATTTAGAATTTTGGAACTCAAATATAAGTGGAATTTATTGTTTAACCAACAAATGGACTTGAAAGTGATATTCACTTGACAATCTAAAACCTAAGTGCTCGAATTCATTATCTAATCATCAAATTGGTGTCAAATCATAACTACATGCATTCAAATAAACTTTTGAGTATAATGTGTAATTATGTGATTAATAATTACAAATGTCATCTAATCATACGAATCCAAGTGACTCAACTCGGCATTCAAAATGCAAGACTTCGAATTTTTATTCGGGATCCTTAAACAAATGAAAGGTCACGTAAGTTGTGTACATTAAAAATTGAGCATCGACAGAGATATTAAAATGAATTCTTTATTCTTGGAAAAAATAGCTTCAAATGTGTTTAATGAATAATCAAAATAGATCATCGAGATATTTTGTGTTTTCTAGAAACACATTCATATTTTCCATGTAACATTAATAGTATGTTATGATATATTTTGTCATTGTTAGAGAACTCTAATGAAATAGTCATGTTTATCAGTTTTATAACATTTAGTTAGCTTTCAATCACTATATTTATATTATTTTTGAATTTCATTTGATTTCCAAAAAATATGATGGTTTTTAGTATCGACATACTCTTGTTAAGAAGATATGTTTTCATTATATGTTTACACTTATGTCTTTATGTGAAAATTCGACAGCATGAATGCACAACCCTAATAACATATTACACGCTAGATTTTTTTGGATATACAAAAAACCTTAGAATTATTGATAGATTGATTGTGCTTTAAGTTCGTTTGAGGCTAGACGACTCATGATTCACCGTCTTTGTGTTGGGAAAATATGTATGATTTGATATGATATTATTTCATTGAATATCTAATTCCATAACAGACATTTATCCTAGATCAATTAGTCTCGTCATATCTCAATCTCATATCCTCGGATCGGTCGTTTGTCACTTCGAAATCATACATATCAAAGCATATGTATGATTTGATATGCTTGGTCATCTTAATCGATTGACACTAATACCGACCGTCCTCTAAGTGTGTCTGATCGACAATAACGTTATCATCATCTAAGTGTCCCCGATCGACAACAATGTCAATCGTCATCCAAGTACACCCGGAAAAACGACAACAATACTGATCTCCACATATAACACATTGATCTTAAATGATGCTCAAGCCAAGGATAGAGGCAATCTTGACATCAAGTAATTTATTGTTATTTGAATGAATATACTTGAAAAAACATTAATAAGTGAAAATATAAAAGTAAACCAATCATTTATTGAAGTAAATAAGTTGATTACACCAATACATATACTTGAAAAACACATATACAAACTCACTAAATGCAAAAAGAATGAAATAATGTGTTGGTAGACCGGACCGGACCAACTAATCATATATTTAGTTGACATTAGTAAGCCTGAACACCATCGCAGGATTCTTCAGTTCCATATCAGAAATCACTCTTTCTCTATTCACTGTTCATCAAAATTTATCTTTACATAGCAAGATGAGTAAAACTATATTGAATTAATATTAAATCAAATTCAAACAAAAAAACGATGATCTAAAAGAACATATTTGATCACTAGTAGTGTATAAGCATCATAATAACCAAAGAACATGACATGCATAGAGATAAAAAAATATATGTTGAAAGTAAATTAGCAAAATAGATTAACTCAAACCCATAAAAAGTGTATAGATCTTATTTGAATTTCAATTAAGACTAATGGGTAAGTGAAAGCAATGTAAAAACACCTTGAAAAAGTGTCATCAATAGCAACATTAAATGAACCATCTTCATGAGATAATGAAAATTCACTTTTTTCTTGCTTCAACTCTAAAGTTTCACAATGTGTTTGGATTCCCTTGAAATTACAATCATCCATCATAAACATTGCATCCCAACAAGGATCCATGTAATCATAATCATTCATAAAAAACTTAGAAATTGTTGTTTTATCAGAAGATGAACTGTGAAGACTCGTCATCGTCTCTTTAAGGAAGTAAATATCTCTGAGTTGTTCAATGGCGATTTTGATTTGATTCTGAAGATCGTTAATGATGACTTTGCAACCTTGCGACGGGAATCTTCGCCACATTTCAGCTTCAAATATCATTGACATCATTGCATCTTCTCTCTGGGGAGGTGAAGTGAGATTATTGAGTGATTTAGTAACGTTTGAGACGCCGAATAAACGGTGAACGTTGAGAAATTTTCTGGGTTCAGTCGCCGGAAAATAAGGAGCTAGTAAACAGTTAGGTGTGCATTTTCTTCTCTGATATTTGCAAGCAGCGCAAGCTGGGACAGTAACGCCTTCATTATTTAAGGGAATCAGAGGTATTTCGCTCTCGTTTTGCATCGTAAAACGAGAATCTGTAGCCATTAGGGTTATATATGAATATTCTCAAAATAAGAACAAGTCATGGGTTGTTGACACGTAACTATAAACCCCAGTAAAATAGGAATCTGTTAAAACTAACATATCTGGTTTGAATTTTTTAATTGTATATTGATGAGAGCTCGGAGACCAGGTATCCCGAACTAGTACATGCCCAGCTTACTTAGGGCCGATCCATTCAAATAGGGAAGAACTTTGAGCATTAAGGCCCGTACTAAGACCCATAACCCAAACACGATCCAACTACACGAAAGGAGGCCTGCGGGCCCCGATGTAAAATTGGCCCGAAGGCACGAGTATAACACATGACTGAAGATGGAGTTAGTTGATCGACTTCTCATGTTCTCGGAGATCGGTCTAACGGTTACAGTTGGTTATCAATAAGTGGGGGGTTACAGCCGCATTTAAAGGGAGATATTGTGTAAAATATGGTATATTTTTATTTAGTTTTGATTTTTGGGGTGGTTTGAGTTTGCCAATTGCGAGTGCAGAAAAAAAATGAATTGAGTTTCTCAAACTCGAGTATCTAATTTTCCCCATTCTGAAACCAATTGAGTTTGGAAAAATTGATTTGGAGGACGGTCAAGTTTGACAAACTTGAATGGTATTCAACTTTGCCAAAATTGACAGTCTTTATTTTTTATAAATATAACACTTTTCTACCCATTATTTCCACCCACTACCAATTCATTCTTCTCATTACCAATTTTGTAAGTATGTTTTTTTATTTAATTTCGATATTTTATATTTTATATTTAGTATTTTAATTTGTAGTTATTATTATATTTGCATGTTATTATTTAATTCAAAATGTTATTATATAATGTTAGTACATTTGATTTCTTTAAAGCTTAATTAATTATTTAAATAGATATTAATTGATATAACTTTTTGTTCGATTAGAGATTGACTCGTTTAGTGGATTTTCTCAAAGAGAACTATCTTCGTTTATGGATTTGTTGATGAGTTAAGGCAACCGGGTTTGTTTAGTGTATATTTTTACCAAATTGACTATTTTAATTTTACTATATAATGCATGTTATCTTAATGAAGAAGAAGTCGACATTGGGAATGAAGAACCTGATTCGGATGCTTCCGAATTTGAATCGGAACCAGAACCACCACATTCGCAAGTGAATGTAGGAGATGAATCTTTTACTCACACCGTTTTTCAGGCTTCCAGATTAGCTCGGCGTTTAACTGGAGTTTCTCCTGATATTCGATCGAATACATACCCTATGGGAGATCCAATGATTGTGGATGATTTTTCATTTGCCCAACCGAGACGTGTGTACTCATCATATAATACGATGAATCCCAAGTTGGAGTTAGGAATGGGATTTGAAGATAAAGCGGAAGTTCAATATGTTGTTTTCATTTTCATATCGTCAAACAATATCAATTTAAAGTTATTGAAGTACATCATCTTGTTGGGTGCTGGAGTGTTTTTTGAAAGGTCAAGTAGGTTGTGGATTTCACATTCATGCTAGATGTGATGCGAAGGATCATGTGTGGCAGTTTTCAAAAGGTTCTATGCCCCATTCATGTGGTCCGGGTAATGTATCTATAAGACATTGCAATATGACCTTGAATTTTATAAGTCGGGATATGGTACAATACATATGGACTAAAGGAGGTATGAAATTTTTTTAATTCTTTTACTTTATATTTTAGAATAATCATATTTGTTATTAATACGATTTTTAAATTTTGCACTTTTATGCAGTTTTGAAAGTGTTGAATGCTATAAACGAAATGCAAGTTAGGTATGGGTATTCGATTACTTACGATAAAACATGTCATAGGGTGCAATGTGCTTTTGAATTAGTGCATGGGTCTTGGGAGTCATCGGTAAAGAGGTTACCTACTCATTTAGCTGCTATACAATGGAAAAATCCTGGTACTGCGGTTGAATGACAATGTTTTGACACCGACATTGGACCTCTCGATAAAGTTATATGGTATGTTTTCTGGGCTTTCAAACCATACGCAGAAGCGTATAACCATTGTGTACCTGTTATTTCCATAGACGCGACACATCTTTACGCACGGTATGTATTTTTTATATTATTTAAGAGTTTTTAAAAGTTACATGACTGCCTTAAACATATGACTTTATGTACATGTATGATCACAAACTATTGATTACAGTTTGTAGAGATGTTGGTGATCATGTTATTCCCCTTGCCTATGCGCTTGTTGACAAGGAGAGTATACAATCGTACACTTGGTTCATTGAGCAATTGGATAGATACATTATTCGAGGGAATAATGCATGCATCGTATCAGATAGACATGCTGGCATAACAGGAGCAGTTGAGTCGATGGATGCCTTTCTCTCGGGGCGATTAGACCACAGATAGTGTCTACGACATTTTACATCTAATCTGAATAAAAAAATAAAAAATAAGGAGGTCCGGAAAGTAGCTTATAGGGCTGGAGCGACTCCCCTAGAATCAAAATGGTGGAATTTGATGCAGTTGATAAGAGCTAAAGACAGAATGGCGTATTCTTGGTTAACCAAACCATAAGTAGAAAGGAATAGACACAAGTGGGCACTCGCATTCGATGAGGGGAAACGCCATGGCATATTGACAACCAATTAGGTGGAATGTGTCAATGGGTTAATGAAAGAGGTTCGATGTTATCCGATATCCAGTATTGTAGATTCTATATTTTATCGAACACAGAACATGTTTATTACGCGACGCAAGGAGCTTTCAAATATGACACAAAACATGGAGGTACATTTGGTTCTACTATCACATTGTCATATTTACATAGCCATAATGTTATGATGTAGGCATTCACCTAAGCAACTCAAAAGTGGTACGAGAAACAAAGGTCGAAAGCAAACTCGTATGAGATGAGGTATTGGGATCCTGATCGACAAGTCGGTGAGGTGCAACGTGTTAGAAGAGGGAAGGGCCTCCATACTCGCAAAACTGTTGACTTGGTACGACATACTTGCTCTTGTGGTCGGTGGATTGTTCATCTTTTACCATGTGGTCACACTCTACGGTGTTCAAAGATGAGTCATATTGCTAGAACTGAACTCATTATAGGTCGATCGACTTTGGAAATTCTCCGTGCTAAGTACATGGATCTAGAGCTGATACCTTTAGGCCCAGAGAGCGAGTGGCCTGTTCCAAAGTGAAACTTCATTCGGATCGAAGACTTTTGAAGCCATCAGGCATTGGTAGTCGTCGCCACACAACCCGTATCCTCAACAAAATGGACACGCATGGCAATTAGTCTCTTTATTGTTTTAATTTTGATCTAGTCTAAAAATATTTTGGATATTTATTTTTAGATCAGTCAATTTTTAATTACTCGAAATTTAATTGTTGTGAGGACACGAACGACATACGAGGTTGGGCCCACAATGTGTGAGCTTACGTCCTCGGGAGAGCGAAGCTCTACCTTGGTTTTCACTATGATATTCAACAAATACAAGTATAATGATGTGACAACAATAATCAAGATGGAAACGTCTCGAAAAACGATCGAAACACTCCGTTGCGCCGGGAAGAGGTGCAGTCGCAAGTTGTGGTCAATAACTCGCGACTACTGGCGATCACTCGCGCCTGGAACAGTGCAACAAGTCGCGAGGGTCAGGCTGGAGCAATAAGTCGTGACTGGAACAGTGCAATAAGTCGTGAGAGTCAGGCTGGAGCAATAAGTCGCGACTGGAACAGTGCAATAAGTCGCGAGTGTCAGGCTGGAGCAATAAGTCGCGATTGGAACAGTGCAGAACCAATAACTCGCGGCTACGTGCGATAAGTCGCGACTACGAGCGAAAAGTCGCGAGTCTACAGTGCAGGAAAATGAAGTCTTGCCTTGGGAAGCGTGATAACTGTCTAAACCCTTTTCTGGGGCCTAGGGTCTTGTATTTATAGAAAAATTCGGCCCAATAAGTGAACTTAAGGTCCAAAAGCCCAATCTTAGTCAAATTAGCCCAACTTACTTAGAAAATATCCAATTAATCCGGAGTAAGTGTCACAGCTCCACGGAACTTCGGGACTCCATCCCGTTCGAGAGTTTAGTCGGAAATGCGATGAGAAAATACTGGAAAACCTCGTATATCAGTTCTTTGCCTCCAAACAGTGAATACGCAGCCACATAACATCATTGCACCCGGTAGATGTGCTCCCGGGTGGCAAATTACGAAAATACCCCTGGCCCCGTCCGGTGCCGAAATAACCCAAAACATCTCAAAACACTTACACAAGCCTTATATGGGGTCCAGCATGCCTGAATTACGAGAATAACCTCGAGAACGCCTCGCGTTAGACATATAAAAATACAGAAAATACCACATAGCCACGTCGGACGAGCCCCGAGGTTAACATAATTACATAAATAACCTCGGGCAATATCAAATTTAATTAGTCAATTTTAGACATTTTGGGTGTTGTCGTTTTTTATGGATTAAAATCGACATAATAGTAAATGCTCCATTAAACTCAAAATAAATGTGTAAATATCAAATCAATTATCACCATATGTCCACCTGTACCACATTGCCTTGGTACACAATTTCGCTTACGCCGTTGATTTCTCTGTGGCCGTTCGGTGGGCTCTTCTTCATCCTCATCCACTAAGCGTGTAATAGGTTCACGGTCAATGGATCCCACAAGGGTCGCCATAGAATTCAATGTCGGGTCAGGTGGAATACCTGCAACATTGCAATAGCAACTTATACTAAATTCATCAATTTCAACTAAAATCAAATACATTCAAATATCACAATTCCATAATCAACGTAATCAAACATATATTCACCAACATACACAAAGTGCATCACTTTTAACTAACCATCACATATACCAAAATAACACAATCTTATACACAAACATACACAAATAAATGTTACATGCAGATTATCTGTAAAGTCCGGAACAGAACGCGATGAAGATCCAAACTAGGATACGTAAACCTGATTGCCAGGCTCTGGAGTACGGTGCATAGACTCATACCATGCCCAAAGCATAAACATCTGATCGGATGTAGGACCCGAAGGACGAACTGATAGGCCACTAGCGTCGAATTGGCTACTAGGCACTCCAGGTGGATCCGTATGAGTACTCTGACTAGGAACTCCCCCGTACAAAGCGTTGGAGTCATTTGCCATTTGATGGGCAACCACCTGTGGTTGATGAACAACCTGAGACATACTCGATAGATGTTTTGCATGTACACCGTTAAAAAAAATATAATTATATATTTGCAGGAAATGTATAACGTAATTTGAAATTACCTCGTACATAATGGGTTATGCCACACCCCCATGCCAACCCTGCTCTCTAGGGTTCGTGTTTCCGAGTACTACAACAACGATATTGTGGTACCAGGTATAATAAGTTTCCTCGCCAATAACATCATTTTCTGGCTCATATAGAAGTTCCAACCTTGAAGCCCACAAACCTAAAGTATCGGCATGTAAAACCTCCCAATTTTGCCATGTTTCCACCCAATGCACGTGGCTCTTATCGTAATTATGCTCAATAGAAGGTGGTATGCAGACTGGAAGGCCTAACTGTCTCGTAACCCGCTCAATGTTATGAGACTCAACTATACCGAAAAAAACATCGGCCCCGAGTACCTCCAAAGAGATTCGGAGTGTTCACAAACGTTCACAAAATGAACTGGTGTGCAAGGCGTCCAAATGAACTAAAAATAACAAAATATGTAATGATATACAAATATAAACATGAAATTAAACTTAAAATGTAGATGTACCACTGATCGACGAAGTAAATGCAACGAATCCCGATAAATACTCAACTGATGTTTAGCAACTCTAGTGCGAACCATCCGCCTAACATACCTGTCATTACATCCAACAATGATACTATAAATTAACTTAAAGTACATAGATAAATATATTGATACCTCCAACCAAATATCATCTGACATGCGGGATCATACTTATCCTGATGAAAGTGATCTTCTAACTCATGACAAATAGTGGGCATCCAGTTATATGCCCAAATCTGTTGAAGTAAAAAATGTTAATAATCTTAAACTCATATTACAATATAGTGTTTACTATCAACAAACACATCGGACCACCAAGAGACCGACATCCATGGCAGCCTCACACAAATTTCGATACAAGCAAGTTAGAACTGTTGACCCCCAACTAAACCTCTTCATTTCTTCATCGTCCGAGAATAAATCCAGAAAAACCAACCTAACCTGATCGCCGTGTGTGTTTGGAAAAAGAACACCGCAGACTATAATGGCGACAATCGCTCGAGCTAACTTGGTATATAATATTGAATTAACATAGTACATAACAAAGAAAAGACATGATTTGTACCTTAAAACTTCGTCATCGGGGGAAACCATAGTAACTGATCTAGCTGCATCTATAATGTGATCACCTAACGACCCCAAATAGAAACACCGGCCATTAATGTCTTCCTTCTTTGCAACCCAACCGAAACGCTCCAACAAAAACTGAAACCACTCTCTATCAGTTCGAACTGTTCTTCGTCTAACAATTGGATTCCCATCAATCGGTAGACCCCATATCAAAGACACATCTTATAAAGTGAAAGTAGCCTGCAATTGAAACACATCGTAAATTTCAATTATAAGATCATATGAGTAAAAACAAATACTTACTTCTCCGCATGAGAAGAAGAATGTATGTGTCTCTGGTCTCCATTGTTCTGCTAAAGCACTCAAAAGATGATGATCCAATTGCAACCGATTGCTTTTGAAGACACTGTAAAATCCTCATATATCAAGAACACGGGTAACATTCTCGGAGATTCTTAAATTTTTCAGGGTCTTCTCCCAATGCCTGTAACTTAATTTCTTGGCACTAGAGTCCAACCGAAGCAATTTCCGAGAGATGTGTGTGTCCTGCAGATTTAAGATGCTATGATCAATCGGCTGTTGTGTTCGACGCGCCATATGTTGTCTATATAAATTCATAAACAAAAAAAAGAATGCATTAATTCACACGATTCACAATTCCATAAACAAAATACATGCCTATAAACACAAACATACAATAAATCCATCACTTTCAACTAAAATTAAATACACAATTAAATCACAATTCCATAAACAAAATACATGCCTATAAATACAAACATACACTAAATCCATCACTTTCAACTAAAATTAAATACACAATTCCATAAACAAAGTACATGCCTATAAACACAAACATACACCAAATTTTTACTTTCAACTAAAAACAAATACACAATTAAATCATAATTTCATACACAAACATACACTAATCACTTTCAATTAAAATAAAATACACAATTAAATCACAATTCCATAAACATAATTATACATATAAACACATCACAATTTCAACTAAAATCAAATACATAATTAAAGCACAATTCAATATCAAAAAATGAAATCTATATTCACAAACATACACTAACAACATTCATCACTTTCAACTAAAAACTAATCATATATACACATAATTTATTCTAAATCTTTCACTTAGTCTAAAATAATATGTAAAACTAATACTTTACATATCACTTATTCTCAAATTATAAGATTATCTAAAGTCAAAACGTTACGATTCAAAGATACGTAAACAATCCGAAAACATACGTAACAAACCGAAAACATGAACTAAACGGTAAATATTCGAAACCAAACATTACCAATGACGAAACCCACAAATAATCGCCGGAAATCAAGCTCCGAGGTAACAAAATGACGCAGCGGAAGGTGGACAGCAGCGGCAACGGAGGAGGAGGAAGGAGAAGAAGAAAAGAAAAGAAGCGAGTCGCGCAACCCTAAATCGATTGCGATCGAGTTTGCGAAAATCGACCATCCAAAGAGTCGATTTTTCCAAACTCAAACGCCTAATGTAGACAAAATCGATTTTGCCAAACTTGATTATTAAAAAATTGAAAATATTTGCCGCTCGCGTTTGGAAAACTCGAGTCAACGCCATATTCAACGCTCGCGTTTCCCAAACGCGATTTATCCAAAAAACCAGACCCAAATCAAAATCTACCATATTTTACCCAATATCCCAAGACGTGCGAACAGCAGTTACAGGAGGAAAGCCACATGAACTGCCACATCTATAAATACGAGCTCTTAAGACTAGCTCTGGACATGCGACGTGCGCATTTTTAAGCTCTTACACTTTCTTCTATGATGCACCTTTTCCTTTAGCTTTCGTTTTCCTTGTAGCCCTTAATGTTCACTATTGTATTAATGTTCACTATTGTATTAATCAACTGACTAAGAGCATTTACACTCTTAGTCTTGTGGTTTTTTCTCCTTTCATGCGGGGTTTTTCCACGTTAATTTGTTGTGTCGTTATTTAATTGCTCTTCATAATCGTTCTTCACTTGATAAACAAATTGAAAACCGGTTCGATCCGACGCGAACCAAGTGACTGTTAGCACATTGGTCTTTTAGACTATAATAGATATAAATATTTATAATGTATTTTTTATTTTTTTAAAAAATATTTTAGGGTTTAGGAAAGATATTTATGGGTTATATGATTTTGAAACGGGATCTTTCGGTATAATATATTTTTTACTATATTGAGGTGATCAACTCTAAAACATTAATTAAGATTTTTAACTATATTAATATATCAAAAAACTTATTAAGTTAATTTTAGTTATCACGCATCCAAATCAGAGACCCTAAATTTACGGATATATGAAATTATATATATAATTATATATATTTAAGAACTTGTGAAACATTTCATTATTATATGAAACCATATAATATTAAATTTAAAATAATTCTAATTAAACATATATTAATCGGAGCATTGGGAAATACTTAATCCATAGTTTTGAGAATATTTTCTTAATATTTATAAGGATGCTGCGCATATTCAAAACCTCGATTTTCGGTGAATTTGACTAATTTGTTCCTAAAATATTGATTACTGCAGGAAATAAAATACCCAAATATTCACATTGCTAAATTATGCTCATAAAGTTTTATTTTTTGGAAAAATCAATACTTATCTACATGCCAAAACTAAACGCAAATAAACAACTTTTGAAATTTAAAAAAATGATCAAATTTCGAAAAAAATGTACACAAATTATAAATTCTATTTAAAATCTTCTAGTATAATCTAGTTTTGACTATATTGATGTGATCCATTCTAAAACATTAATTAAGATTTCTAATTATATTATTATACCTAAACACTTATAAAGCAACTTAGAGTTACCACGCATCTAATTTAGAAACTATAAATTTAACTATATATGAAATGATATATATTTTGGCATTTTCATTCACAAAACTTCATATAATTTAAATTATAAATTCTCATAGTTTGTGATATTTGACAACATTGATTATCGAAATTCATATTGAGTCGTCAAAGTTAAATTGACATAGAACATATCCTCGTATTTACAAGCAGTGTCAAAATCGATCTCAAAGTTAGTAAGATTGGTAAATTAAATCTTTGAATTGGATTAACGACCTTAAATAGATTTTCATCGGTCGTCTTGTCACTAGGGGTGTGCGTGGATCGGGTAATCGATCCGATCATCAATTTTTCGATCCGATGGATACGGATCTGAAAAATGAAGATACGAAACCGATCCGCAATAATAGATATGTTTGCATATTAATTTGTGAGTATCATAATCTTATTTTTGAATTAAAGTTGATAATAAAAAATTTTCAATAATTATAAAAAATATATTTATTTGCAAAACATGATGGTTGCAACAAAAAAATCAATGTTTTCATACCCACCGTTATACCATCAGTATTTCGATTGGTACCGCCTGGTATCGGGTTTCGGGTCGGAACCCGGTTTTTCCGATTTGACCAAGAAAAATATAAAAAAAATATTTTTTTGTACCGGTCGTACCGATTGAGGCAGAAACGATACCCAGACTGGTATGAAAACATTGCAAAAAATGTATGTTCGGAATTTTCAAACTTCCATATATTTAGTGTTGAATTCAGTACTATTATTGAATTAAAAACCAAACATTTATAAAAGGAATGATTTTTTTTCATAGTAAACTAAATCTACAAAAAAATAAACGTAATCAACATAGTGTTGAATTCCTTGATTACAGATATTAAGAAATGATATTCGTAATCATAACCTTGAAAAAGAAAATCAATTGTAAAATTAGTTCTATTTTAAATGAAAATATAAAATGTTTAAAGAATATCTAGCGTGAAACTTATGAATTTCAAAAATCATTATATGTTGTTGATTACTTGAAGCTCTTTCATATCAGTTATTTTTGCATAATAAGAATAGCATATATAAAATATTAATATTAACGAAAAAAACAAGTAGTATACTAAGTGATATATATATACTTTCTAAGTACTCTAATTCTTCTAAGTATAGAACAACACAAATTGACTCATTATATAATATAATAAAATAGTAAATATCGGATCGGACAAGAGTTTTCAAAAACCAAATACAACCAAATTAAATATTTGTAATTTGTATATCCGAAAATTCGGTTAGATTACCCCTGGGTTCCCTGTTTCAGTTGTTCTTCCTTATGAGGAAGTCGAATAATGGTTTACAATTAATAATCTTAGTGCACGAGTTACCATAAATGTACGAGTTACCATCACCATTTACTGCGAAAGAAGTGAACACTGCCGTTCTAATGGCCGCATCGACGTCATGTAGTTACGTGTTCCTATAGTTCTGGGAGTTTCACTTCGTATTTCCAACATTCGAACCCTAGAAACTATTTCGTGCAATTCAAGATTTTTGCAACCTTCTATAAGTGGACATTTGAAATCTGCGAGACTTACTAAATTCATCGTAGATTTTCCTTTATGGAGTGATGTTTATAATATTAGAAAGTTAGGTTTCCACTTCCGTAGTGACCTTATACTTTCGGCATGCGCGAAACCGACTAAATTTACCACACATTTCATTCAAGTCGCGAATTCAAGAAATTCCATGCTAGAATTTACGTGACCCATTGAATTCGTTGCGGGTTGTCTCTTAATTCATTAATTTCCTCGCGAATTTCGACCGTCACGAATATAATATACCCTAACAAGCGACCTTTCTATGTGTGACAATGTGTCCTTCGATTGTAGTGACAATTTCATCAACGCCTCTTATATGGATGACACATATCTCTACATGTTGATCACATGTCAGACATGAACAATGAACCCTATCACATCATGTTGTGGAATGAGATTATAAGGTCTCGGGCTATTCTGTTGAAACTCATTATGTATAAATCAACACATTATATAGTCCAGTGATGTGTTTAAGTATCGGCCCATTATAGAAGTCCATTTTCTTTGAATAATGCCTAACGACCCATCTCTTATACGACCCTTCTGAAAAGCTAGTCTACTTTTCAATTGAGTACATTAGAAAGCTCAGATTTTGTCATTCAAAATATTTGCACAAGCAAGACTAGAACTGCTGATCATTGGGTATACTAGACATCATGCTCCCATCCAGAAAGAAACTGTTTCGCGCAAGTCTTGGCATTTTTGCGACATTTAATAAGTGGAAAATTGAAATATGCGGGGCATACTATATTCATCGCAGATTTTCCATTTTGGACTGATATTTCTAATTTTAGAAAGTTAGGTTTCCGCTTCCGTCGTGACTTCCACTTTCGGCATGTGCGAGACCTCCTAAATTTACATCGTATTTCATCGTAGTCGCGAATTCATAGAATTCCATGCTAGAATTTACGTGACCTGTTGAAAGCGTCGCTGATATTCTCTTACTTCATTGAATTCCTCACGAATTTCGACCGTTAGGAATATAATGCTCTCACACACGGTATTTGTATTTGTGGCATGTGTTCTTCGATTTTTGTGATAGTTTCAGCACCGCCTCTTATACGGATGACACATATCTTTGCATGTTGGCCACATGTTGAACATAAACAATGAACAACATCACATCATGCTGTGGATTGAGCCTATAAGGTCTTGGACTATTCTATTGAAACCATTATGTATAGATATACCAAAAATTATATAGTCCAATTAATGATGTGTGAGCTCTAAGTACCGGTACATTATAGAAGTTAATTATCTTTTAGTGATGTCTAACGATCCATATCTTATACTACCCTTTTGGAAAGCTCATTCAATTTTTCGGTTTATTCCATTAGAAAGTCCATATTTTGTCATATAAAATATTTACGTTTGTAGGACTATGACCGTTGATCACTGGTAATACTGGCATCATCTGGACAGAAACAGGTTTGCGCAATTCTGGATTTTTGCAATCTATTATAATTTGAAATTTGAAATCTGTGATACTTGCTAAATTCATCGTGGAGTTTCCTTTGTGAAATGATCTTTCTAATTTTAGAAAGTAAAATTTCTACTTCCGTAGGGACATTCCAATTTAGCCATGCCTGAGACAAACTAAATTTACCGCGTACTTCATCGTAGTCGCGAACTAACGAAATTTCATACTTGAATTTATGTGACCTATTGAATTCGTCGATGATTTTCCCTTCCTTCATTGAATTCCTCCCAAATTTCAACAGTCACAAATATAATGCTCTCACACGCTACCTTGGTATTTGTGGCCACATGTCCTTCGATTGTTGTGATAGTTTGAGTACCACCTCTTATATGGACGACACATTTCTCTACATGTTGGCCTTGTGTCGGACATGAACAATGAACCATGTCATATCACCATGTGAACTTGGACTATAAGGTATTGGACAATTAAGTTGAAGCTATTATTGTAGTCCAACCCATTATATAGTCTTATTAATTATGCGTGGGTAATAAGTATCGGCCCATTATAGAAATTCATTTTCTCTAAATGACATAAACTGTTTCGCGCAAGTCTTGTATTTTCACGACCTTCTATAATCGGAAATTTGAAATATGCAAGACTTACTAAATTCCTACGTTGCATGGGTGCTTCAAATTTAAAACAAGCAGGCAATTATGAGTCGGAGAAAAGAACAAACGTCGAGGAAGATGTGATACCGCATACTGTGAATGATGTCCTAACTGATTGTGCCACAACCACTCGTCCTCCGCAGCTTGGGGTTGGGTAGCCACATTTGCCCTAACATCCTCATGCGAATGCAGTTCATAAACTCTTTTATTCTGGTGGCTCACCCCAATCAGGGTCTTCGAAGTTAGGTCTTACAGCAGACAGATTTCATGAGTAAATAACACCAACATACATTTATCCATGAGCAACTGGCTAACAGACAACAAATTATGTGCAAATTCTGAAACATAGAGAACATCACAAACAGTCAGATCAGATTAAATATGGACTTTCCCACACTGCAAGACAACAGACTTCATGTTGTCAGGTAAAGTCACCTACGAGGGGTGATCTAACAAACGTCAGACAGTAAATTGAAGTCACCTGTCATGTGTCGGCTCAAGAATCTACAATGCAATACCCTTTAACAAACATACCTGAGGGGAGATGAAATTTAGTGGAAGTGGGTGCGCATGCCACAATGTTTTTCAAAAAATTCCACTGTTCGTCAGAGAAGCCAAGCAGTGGGTCTGCAGGGTTGGATACAGCCGCAACTGCGTTGGCGGTCAGCGCCTTGTTAGTCATGGTCGACTGTCGATCGATATAAGCATGTCGACCAGAAGAATGTCGACCGCGGCCTCTACCTCTTTCTTTCTCGGGATCATTTCCACGGGTCTTCGACCCAAGGTAAGTCAACACCGTTGCGGAGTTTTTGATTGGCACTCTAGGTCCATCTCCCCCCAATCTGGGTACCCATTGACAGGGAAGCATGATTCAATTATATGTCCTGTCATTTCACAGACAACACACACCGCCTTCGTCAATTTTTTAGTTGTGTCGGTATGAGCAGCAAAGCCAATGACATCACGTCGTTCTTCTTTACTTTTGATCATACTTTTATGACATTCTTCTAGAATAATTTTGGAATATGCCTAATTAAGCGACGACATAGTTTCTACACTGAGAATGTTCGATCGAGCCGTGCTATACACTCCGTCATCCAATCCAAGCAAGAATTGGTGCACTCTTTCATCTTCTTGTTTACGCAGAAACCTCTTCATGGCCTCACATGTAGTCTGCATGCAGCAACAGACGAACCCCTCCTCGTAGGTGGACAATTCACACCACAATTTGCGCAATTTTCCATAGTAATCTACCACACTATCTCCACGTTGAGGACAAGAAGCAAGCTATCCTTTCAATTCATGGATTCGAGATCCATTTCCCATCGAATATCATTAATACAATTCTTCCCAGAGCAGCTTGCCGAGTCTATAAAGGAGACTGTTGACCTTATATGAGTTTCAATCGTGTTCAAAATCCATTACACAAGAAGGGAGTTAATGGCTATCCAATCATCGCTCAACCCAACCCCGGGGTGCGGTTCGGCGATAGTCCCATCTACGAAACTCAGTTTCCTTTTCGTTCTTAATGTCATTTTCATGGTATGTGCCCATTCACCATAGTTATCACCTTTCAGTACGGCATGGATAATCAGTCCAGAGTGATCCGAGGGAGCTAACCCCCACGCCTGTGTGTCCCTATACGGGATTCCATTTATGTCAAAGGAAGTAGGGACTATCCCTGTTCCCAACACGTTTCCAACGGCATTAGGCACGAAGTTCGGGTTATGCACCCTACCAAAATACGATCGATAGTGCCCTACACTCTTGACATTCTATCATATATACGGGTTATTACCCAGCGGCGGCGAACTCACTGTAGCGGAAGACAATGAAGGTGTCTGGGGAATGCGAGCGTCGTCGCCCCTGCCCCTTACTTTGCCTGGAGTTAACTGCCCCGAAGGTCCAGGCGTTAGTGGGGGAAAATCTTCCATCGGAGTCGGAATCAGACCGCTCATTTCACCAGAGCTCCGATACCATGTTAAAATTCGTAGAGAGAATTTTTTATTGAAAAACTATGAGACGATGAATGTTCACAAATACATATTTATAACATGATGTATGGAATTAACCTAACGTATGGAACAACTATCTAAACGACATAGGTCGGTCGACACTAACCAACCAATTCAAAACTGTCATAAAATGTCGATCGGTATAAACCTATCGATCGACACTGATCGATCAATACGAATGAAGAGAGAGAATATCGATCAACAACATTCACTATTCGATATGAATTGACCTAATTTGGTCCTTCGATTTCTTTCTATACTCGTAAAATTTCTGTCATTTTTAAATTCCCCATTTGGTATTATTTATGTTATCTCATAGTAAAATTGGTAAAAGTGATTCAATTGATAATGTTCACTAAATCTTACAAATGTTAGTTTTCCATCACGCAACCATGGTTATTTGTACTTGTAATTTTTGTCACAAGGCTCTTTTCCTTGTCCTAATGAATCTCTTTTTGATTCCTCTCATTACCACAAAAGCATCAATTAACTTCTCTCAATCAAAACAGAAAAATACACATAACAACAGCTCTTATTTCCAAATAAAGAAGATCCAATTATACTAAACACCAGTTATTGCAGGGAGCTAACCAACATGATGACCTCCTCAGTAAGCAGGAATGGAGGCAAAACGATATCCCTGAGCACCCCTCCACGAATAATACGCAATCCGAGTCTCGTAGAAGCCTGGAACCATTTCAATCAATAATACATACACAGATGAAGCACCAAATTGAAGATAACAATACCTGGTATGAATGTAAGGAGTCCCAGACCTAAGAGACCATATGCTTGAGAGTTATCTCCTTGCAAGTGATGAGTTAAGATGAAAAATGAAAGCAAGAGGAGCACAGATCCCAGTAAGAGCAAAAATATAGCGAGAATTATTGATTTCCAAGGTACTTTATCATAGATTTTTGGTGTATAATCAAATCTAGGATCATGCTGATTTCCATTATCATTATCATCATCTTCATCAGGATGGAGACGACTATAGCGTATGGAGCTCCGTCTAGACGCCATGTTTAACAGCTATCTTGTACAAACACCTTCAAAAAATAACCAGAGGTTTGTTTTCTTGTTTCATTCAACATTAAAACACTCTGCTCATAAGTATTCATGAGCAGCGAGGTTATGACTTCCTGCACAGACTATAAAATCATCAACACAAGAAAACAATGAAACGTTCCACTGCACTCGAATTTTTGGGGGTGGGATTTGGTGAATCAAAGAAACGGGAGAAAGATTTCAGTCTAGATATGAAAATCGAACGAAATTCGAACACCCCAACCCAAACTAATCGTGGATTGGAACAAGAACTTACCTTTCGCAAAGCGTGTCGGGTTTCGATTTTCGAATTGAGGCTTCGTGAGATCAAAGGAATTCGGACTTTCAAACGGTGAAGTTGTTCCGAGGAAAAGATCCAAGCTTTCGGTGATTGATTTTGGTGGGTTAGCTGAGCTTTAAGTAAACCCAAATCTAAATATTAAACGATACACATAATTTTCTCATTGATCCAACAAAATCATACAATATCCCATAAAACAACATTAAATGTTTAACTCAAAGGGTCTTGTCTAGTTTCAATGAAGTATGTAGAAGAGACATGGAGACCTTCAACATCATACGTCCGCACCAATCTCTGCCTTCTGTTTGGTGATTCTACCCAACAAACCTCCAAATGGAATGATTTCATATCTTGCACGCTCTTCGCCACATCTGTTGGGCATCCAGTATACATACCGCCAGGAAGCAGTGTCAACCGGAATGCATCTTCAAAGGTGATCAAGTTGCCTGAGATCGAGCCTCTCCAGTTTACTCGTGTTGTCACATCACCATCTCCCGATGTGGATTTCATATCCTGAACAAAAACAATGAATAAAACAACCCAAATCCACTAAGATCATACAATGTTAATGGAAGTTTTAAACCTGAATAAGCTGACCATTCTCGTTCATCTCAAGAATGGTGATCGTTTTGGCTTCGACGATTGTAGCTCCATAGACACCGCTGCGGTTTGTTATGGAGTGCCCAACCCATGTCCCTAAATGGGGTGTTATTCTACATGAATCCTGAATATCAAATTACATGTTAGTCAAAGTAGAGATAAGATGGTATTGATGTTAAGAAAAGTTGCCTTATATGTGGTGAATGAAGGATGCTTAATCACTCTGTTTCCTTTTTCTTCATGGAAGACAAGAAGCATTTCTAGTATGCCTTGTGGATCCAATATATGAAAAACTCTCAGTCTTGTATCTTTTTCCAAGGAATAAAGGCAGTTTTCACATACGACAGCAGGCCTCCGAGAAGGAAGCTTCACATTTCTGCAAGAAAATCAAATTAGTCTGAGATAAACACTTACAGATCCCATGTACTTGCAAGCTTAAAGGGTTAATCAGCTAAGAAAATTTTGCATTATTTACAGGGTAATAAAGAAAGAGAGACCTTGGAGATTCTTCTCCAGTGTCATCTTCACCTAAGACACCTTGCCTTATCACCATTTCCAACATTCCGGCTGTTTGGTACCTCAAAGAAAATGCCTTTTCCTTAGGGAAAAAGCCTATCTGCAAACTAAATACACATGATGAGCTGAATAATGAAAAAAAGCGCTTTCAAGAGATTGGCAGCCTAACCTGCTGATATTTGTCAACTGTGAACATGTTGCTTTCTTTTATTTTGTACTCAAACCATTCTGGCCCATTTTTGGAATCTGGTTCGTTTAACTGAGGCTGTTTAATATATAAACTACAGTTTACAAAGAGAAGTGCACCAAGTTATTGCCACAAGATAATTCTATCAAAACTTAAAGAAACAGTAAAGCTTACGATTGAATCAAACTAATGAGTTCATCTTCACCATACGAGCTGGCAGCAAGCTTTGTACTTATTTTGTGCAGCAAATTACCATGGCAATCAAATTGCTGCAAGAATTTTCTGGGTTACCTAACGACTCAAACATTTCTTAGAAGCATCGCCATACAAAAAAATAGATAATCATCATTACATAAAAAGACCCTATCCAGTAACCCAGATTGAGTTCGATGAATCTCTTAAGATTGTCAACGCTCATGGCTTCATCGCTCTGCCTTCCGTCTTCCACCATGGCTCCATTGCAAGAACACAAGGGTGATACCTTCAAAAAGGGTGTCTGAATTTGAAGAAATCGCTTATGGGTCGAAAAAAATAGTGTTGATTTATGGGCTTTCAGTGACACAGATTCTCCACGAGGAAAGAGCACCGTCATGGAAGATAGAGCCGTTGCCATTGAAGTTGATTTTCCAATGACGCCAGTGACACTGCCATATCTTATCGAAATGTGCCTCAATACAATATACTTGCTTTAATAGTCGAAATTGCCCCTGTAATCGGTGCAGACTGCAGAGGAATACGCTCTTACTTCTTAGGAAATAGTATGTATAGTTAAATACTAGACAGATTGAATCAACGCAGTGGGTTTTGAAGATTGAATCATTGAATTCGGCGAAGGAATGGAAACTATCTATATTGAGCTTCCATCCGCGATTCTCTGCCCGTGGGGAAGATAAGGAAGTATTGCTGACGAAAATGATGATCAGTTCAAACCGATATTCGGCGACCGACGGCGACAATTCTTCCGGCAATGAGCCGGTTTTCAACTCTAAGCGTATCTTCTCTGAGGGTGAAAAAGTGCTTGCCTATCACGGGCCACGCATGTATGAAGCTAAGGTATTCCCTACACCTAGGATTCTCTTTCTGGTTCAGGACCTTTAGGTTATGTACGGAATTGCTCATCCTACTATTTTTTGTGTTCATCTAACTTTAATGCTTACGTATGCGAAAGCTTAAGCAGCAGTTTTGAAACAAATTTCTTTTTTGGATTTGAGCTAGCTCCTTGTATCATGTTAAAGCAGTCTTGAACTGTAAATCAGTTTCCTGTTGAAAGAAACAAGGAAATCATATTGGTAGGTTTGGGTTAACAAAGCTTAACCAGAAACCCACCCCATGATTTTTTTAAAAAAATCCAAGCAGCATCCACCCTGCCAGTATACCAGTCTTCATATTCTGAATAGTACTTTCGGTGTTTTTGGTGTAACTTCCTTGGAAAGAACTGAAGCTTGAATTTCTAGTTGGAAACTCTTCTGTTTTTTAACTCATTCTGGTTTTTCTTATGTAAGGTTCAAAAGGCTGAGGCCCGGAAGCACGAGTGGCGATATTATGTTCATTATCTTGTGAGTTTGAAATGCTATTCTCTTTTTTTGTTGTTTAATTTCTAATATTGTTTAGCAAAAGGTTGGCTGTTCGCCATGCTTTTTCCTGGACATCATTAGAACACTTTTTATTTTATTTTATGCATGGTAGTTTAATGTTTCTTCTGTATCTGCAGGGCTGGAATAAGAAGTGAGTATACAATTCTTTTATGTGTCACGTTGGATAAGTTGAATGAAGCCTCGAACACTTAATCCATCTTCATTCCCCATAAAATCCACATTTTTTTGGGATACTATTGTATTTCATGAAGCTTCATTTGATATTCTCCGCATCAAGCTAGGTAACCCTCTTACGGTCATACCTTTTTGTAAGTTACCAGATTACTGATACTTTCTTTTCATCATGATTCCCATGGTATTTCATTTCATTTTTGGGTGAGCATAATCCAGTTCCCTTTACTGATCTGAATGTCTGTGATTGTTTTATGTTGGAGGTCCAAGTTCATATTTTGTCCCCTTGTTCATTCTGGTACTTTTGCTTGAACTTTAAATAATTCACTCATGGAAAGACATCTCTACCCACTGAATTTTGGAAGTATTCTCTCTTCTTGTTTGTTATATTTCTGTTTGAAAATTATTCATGTTTATATCCATGAATGTAAGTTTTAAATTGAATCTAGGAAATGCTCCTCTTAATTCCACTATTTATATCAGCATCTCTGACGAAGTTCTAGAGCAAAAAATTTATATGGTTATATCAATAATCTTAAGAAACTGACCATTTTATATCTTGCCAATTTAGTTGGGATGAATGGGTACGCGCAGATCGCTTGATGAAACATACTGAGGAGAATATCTTGAAGCAACAACCCCTTGATAAGAAGGCTGGGGTTGACAAGAATGTTAGGACTGGGCGATCAGCGCAAGCAAAAGGAAAAGGTTTAGCAGGTGTATTTACACCTTTTCACATTCCTCTATAAATCTTTATTGCTCGTATTAATTTATTGAATGGTTTCTTTGTTTTTGATCGATTCTGAAGCAGATAAAGAGGAGACGAGGAGATTAGGTATAATTCTTTTGTTCCTCTATTCATTAGCTCCCTGTTTTTCAAAGATTTTCCCACTTTTTTAAGCATAGTTTGAAAAATCACCGCAGACTCCCTGACTATGATCGATCCTTACATTGGTTTATTGATGGTTCAACCCCAGTCCAATTTTTAAAACGCCATCATCAAAATAGGTCGCTGCATTTCATCAGAATGGCTTGATTTTACCTTTTATTTGTTGCATTTTCGTGAAACATATTCCTGTAATATATTTCCACTTTGAGTGATTGCTATTTCATCTCAAATGCAATAGCTAAAGGGGAGAAAAGAAAGTCTGATGCAAGCATTTAGGTTTACTCTGACATATGGTTGATTTTGTAACATATTTTGACGACTATTGTTTTCTCCATTTTTTGTCCCCCGTGTGCATGGCTGTTTTTTAATACCCTGGGTGTTTGGCTAGGAGAACCCTGCTACAGAAAAACGTGTTAAGATACAAATTCCACAAAATTTGAAGAAGCTACCAGTCGATGATTGGGAGTTCATCACACAGCAAAACAAGGTACTTCAATTTGTCATTTAAAAACTACCCACATCACACTTCCTACCAATTAGTCGAAAATAAAGTGCTGGAAAGTTCATCGGACAGGTGATGTTAAATTAATATTGGGCTGCTAAGGACTTATTATTTAAAAACAGTGGAAATATTTATTTTTTTGGATATCAAACACCTGAGTCAGATTTGCATGTATGGTCTACCAGAATATCAATTGCGAGAAATCTATATGTCATTTATTGTTTTCATTTTTTGAACTTTGTGGTCCAATAGTTTTCTCTTGAATGCAGCTTGTGAAACTTCGAAGATCTCCAAGTGTAGATGATATATTGACGAAGTATCTTGAATATAGATCAAGGAAGGATGGAATGTGAGTCTACAGAGTGTTTATAAATTATCTCCAAGCTTTGATATTGCAGTAGGAGCTGTAGTGCAAAAATTGACAAAATGCCTTTTTTCTCCATGAGAATAGGATAACTGATGGGGTTGCAGAAATTTTAAATGGTTTGCGGAGTTACTTTGACAAAGTACTCCCTGCTATACTTTTGTACAAAAAGGAGCGCCAGCAATGCCGTGAGACCCTCAGAGAAGATATCTCCCCATCAAGTGTGTATGGGGCTGAACATCTGCTGCGCCTTTTTGGTATGCATTTTTCGCTCCTCTCCTTATTCGAAACTGATAATATCATGGGATTTGGATGTGTCTAATCTTTACATGTGCTCTGTACTCTGATGCAGTTAAATTGTCGGAGCTGTTGGCATATGTGAAAGTTGAAGAGGAGACATCAGTTGGACTGCAACAAAAATTGGTTGAGTTTCTCAGGTATGTATCGTGTGCTTGCATTTCCACGCCTGCCCTCTTGCCTTTTTTCTGACAGGGAGATGTTCTGTTCAGGTTTCTTCAAATCAATCAGACCAGTTTGTTTCTTTCCGAATACGACGGCCCTAAGTGATTCGTCAGGGTAAAATAGTTCTAACAAGTAGCGACCCCCACTTTTGATGTAATTACATGCAATTCTTAGTTGTTCATGGAATTAGTTCTTGAAGGGTTATGCTTGAAACTGGAGACTAATTTCTTGGCGGCCTGAGTTTTCCTTTTCTCAGCATGATATTTTTGTATTTCAATTAAAACACTGTCCAGTTTTTGTACTTATGTCTGTATTGTAGATTATGATCTTAGGTTATAAGATGCCATATCTCAGCAGAACTGCTACGGCGATGCTGACAAAAGCTTCCTTACAAGCTCTGCTGCTAAACTTGCTAGGTAAGAAAATTTTAGCACAATATGCCACAAAAGTGTCTTTCCTACCATGGATTGAATCTAAAGAGTTCAAGTTTCCAATGAGTTCTCTTTGTTTTGTCCTTATTTTTCAGAAAGGATTGGAGACTAATTTCCGCTGGAGCTGCTTCAAATGACTCCTGAGAGATATAACCCCAAAACGCGTTGCTCGCTTCAATCCTATTCCGATGGCAATTTCCATCCCGTTCTACATTTGGGCATGCTTTACCATCGACATATTTGTTGGTACAGTGATACTTTTTGTCTGGGAACAGTTGAATCAGAAACGTGCCGAAGATTGGGCAATACCTTGGGCTGTCATGTCCATTCAGGATCAATCTGCTTTTGCTTTGGCTCATTTTCTAGCAGCTGAACTTGCACAGAACATCAGGAGGGTCAAGTGAACTGATAGGCCTGATGCAGGATAGTAAATTTCTGAAGCCATGAACATGTTGATCAATCAGTTTGTGATAAGTTGCTACAGATTGGGCCATCACTGCTAGTAATGCTGCTTTGCTTGGAAAACTCATTGCTGTTGGTTGCAATCATACCAGCAAGAATCATTGCTAATTAACTATAATCATCACTGCTTTTAACAGGTTTAGTTTTGTTTTCATGGTGTGAATGTTTGAGTACAATGATTCAAGAATTTCATCCCAAAATCCTTAACTATTATTTCCTCAAAGACTTGGCTGTCTTTTTCTCTACAGGAATCATCAGGAAGAAGTCAAAGCTTCAATCCAATCTTTCCTTGACAACGATCCCTGGTTTTGGCTTGGAGCTTGGAGTTTCAACCTTTACCTTTTTGTTGCTTGAATTTATAAAAAAGGAAAAGGGGAAGGGGAAGGGGAAGAAAAAAGAAGTTGGAAATCAGGAGCACTTACCAATATACTTATCTCTTTTTCTTCACCTTTTCCTTTATTCTTGGTGAGTCACCTCATCTCCTTGAATCGAACGATTCTCTACTTACCCTGATTCTTTGTGAATTGTAGTGGGAAAACAGGAAAGAAAAGGCTTCCTTTATTGATGGATCCATTGAAATCTCAGGAGATGCCTAACTTCTTGAGTCTCCCGACGTCGGCTTTAACTCCAGGTAACGATAAGAAAACAGGCGTGTCGAAGGATAAACTAGATGTTGTTGTTGTTGGTGGAGAAAAGGAAGAATCAAAGAAGGGTTTGCCACCAAAAAGAAGCTCGAACAAGGACAGACATACAAAAGTTGATGGCAGAGGGAGACGAATACGGATGCCTGCTTTGTGTGCTGCGAGAATTTTTCAACTTACCAGAGAATTGGGTCATAAATCCGATGGAGAAACTATTCAGTGGCTTCTTCAACAAGCTGAACCATCTATAATTGCAGTCACAGGAACAGGAACTATTCCCACTTCTGCCTTAGCTGTTGCTGGAGGTTCTTTTTCTTCACATGGAAGCTCAGTTTCATCTGGGCTTCATCAAAAGATGGATAATTTAGTAGGTGGGAGTAGGACCCCATGGCCTGTTGTCAATTTGGGGAGACCACAAACGCATGTTGGAGGAAATACAGCGGCTCTATGGCCCCCATCTGCTGTATGTGGCTTTGGGTATCAGACTTGTTCCTCTTTATCATCCTCTGGTCCTGAAACTTCAAGTTATTTGCAGAAAATGGGGTTCCCTGGTTTTGAATTACCAAGTACAAATATGGGTAATCTAAGTTTCACATCAATCTTAGGCGCTACCAATCAACAGCTACCTGGTTTGGAACTGGGACTGTCTCAAGATGGAGGAAACATTGGAGTTTTGATTCCTCAAAGCTTTAGTCATATTTATCAGCAGATGAATAACCAAGCTAGGGAAGTGCATCATAATCAGCAGCAGCAGCAGCGGCGGCAGGAGAATACATCATCAAAAGACAATTCTCCAGAATAGACAACAAGTAACAGCACAGGAAAATCTGTCAGATAAACCACAACACACTGCACTTATCCTTGTAAAAGATGATTTGAGATTTTGGCGTATGATCTGATTCTCCTATTACCCAAGTTTGTGTTTTTGGTTGGATCATACTCTTGTTTTCCTTTTACATTTCCACATGTTGTGTTACTCTTATTTTATCAGTGTGAATTGCTTGCATCTCTGGCCTTGAACTCTGTTTTTATGATTTTTGTCATCTGCTGCTGTCTTTACTGCTATGAAATGTCGAGGATTATGAATCCTATTTAATACGGTGGTTGGGTGGGTGCCTTGCTGGCTGTGATTATGAAGGAAGATGTAATAACAAGACCAGGAACTGCTATTATGTTTTGATTTAGAAATGTCAGGTGTTATCTTACTTATACATCAAATAATGGAATGAATGAATTCTGACAGATTTTGGCAGCTCAGTGTTGCCCTTTCCTCAATTAGCCTCCAAAACTTAAAAAATCAGACTGTTGGACTTAGTGACCAGGGGGGGGGTGCTTGCTTACACTATTAATTGACAGTTAACATTTAATGAATGGTTAATATGCTTGTTTTTAAATTTAAATAGGTACAATATTATTTTAATGTGATTTATGTAAAATTATTATTATAAAATAATTAAATGAAAATATTACTAAGTATTTATGTGGAGATTTTCTCATGTTTAGTCCATATAATTTAGTAATTTTGATAATTTTAATTCACAAATTGATCTTAATGTTATCAAAATCTGGTAAAAATTGATCCCCAATTTATAATAATAGTCCTCAAAGTTTTAATTACGCAAAATCAGTCTCCAAACTTTATACATAGTGATAATTATAATCTTCAAATTTCGTAATTTGGTCAAATTGATCCCCGTTTTTTTCTAACGCTGTTTAAATGTCAGTTATAGTTCATTTATGCATTGATCCCCGTTTTTTCGCCATCTTTGTTTCATATGTTTTAATCTTATGGAATTTCTCTGTTGAGTTCAAATTTTAAGTATGTTTCGTAATTCATTATGTTTTTAAAAAGTGGTATTTTGCTCTTATTTGCCAAACATTTGGAATACACTTTAGTAAATGCACGATCGACTATTGTGTTTAATCCATGCCGATATGTTGGGTGAAAATGTGAAAATAAAGTAGTGCAACACAGTATACAACTCATTTTGATCGATTAACTTCCATAGTAACTCTTCAACTTCGATTGCATATTGTTCAATTTTCGAGAACATGTGAAACAATAAATATTAACTTACTTGTCTCATTTAAAATGATTTAACAAATTTTGTCATCGTTATTTATCTCACATTCACAAGTGCTTTTACTTCAATTTAAACTTTCTTGTGGGCTCATTCATTCTATTGAGTACGGGCCCAATCCAATCCCTAGCTTGCTAAAATATTGAGTTACCCCTTGCCGGTGAACTAACGACTCCGGTACATAACGGCTGGCTTTCCGGTTAGTTAGCAAGACCAGCATACCGGTGATGGCCGGAAATACCGGTATCATCACTGTTTCTCTTCCCGCTGTCAATTTGCTTCCTCAGTTCACTTTCGTCGTCACGAAGTTGATGAAATGCATCGCAAATATCAACTTTTTGTTTTCGACGACGGCGATGGGTGAAAATATTGATTCTTATTGTTTAATTTTCGTGTAGTAAGATAGGTTTATTCTTTCCGGTGAAATGTTGAAAATGGACGACCATTTTCAAAATTTCTTGCAAAAATTGGTTCCCCAACGTAATTAGACTGAAACTTTACGGATATCGTTATTTATTCACTGTGTGAATAGGAGGAAGCATTGTTTGGAGATTCGATTTCTGGAATTTTCATAGTGGCGATTATTAGTATGATTTGGATCCTGACTTACAGAAAAGAAATCTTATGGATTCTTACAAAGAAGCTTATAAATGGAGCAGTATAAATTTTTAAATCTGCATCAGGGATCAGGAAAGTGGCAATGAGTTAGATGACAAGAAAATCATGGAAAAAAGGGTTCTTAGCTATCTACATAACCGCAGTCATGATGAAGAGAATGAGAAATTGAAACAAGTGAAGCAGCAATGGAGTAATTTCATTTCCCACACAAGGCAGTGTCCCTCTTGGAAGGCCTGTAAGTTAAGGCATTGAGACTGTAAATACACATATTATCTCTTCTGGATCTGACAGATATCTCATCTGTTGTAGTTGTAAAAGCAGGGATATTGCAGGAATGTGAAGATGATGACACCAAAGTTGCTCTACACAAGTTCCCAATTGCTTTCTCCTTTGCACATTGAACACCATCAACAGAAGGAACTTCAAGCTTGTAAATCCCATACTTGTTAGTTGTTCTGTTCACTGAAAATGATATCTGCTCACTGGTTCTTGGAGCTATGGCTTTGAACGTGCAGTCCATTCTCACTTCCACACCTAAACATCATCACTCACACTCACAACACTTGACTAGAGAATAAGTTACACCATCACTACACATACTGGTTATTTATTACCTGGTAAGAAGAAGCTGTGTTTGGAGAAGGAATTGTTGGAGCAGATATCACAATAGACAACTCCCATGACTGTGATTTCTGGGCTGGAGCTGGATCTCGCAGATTCAACTGAAAATCCCCATAGAAAAGAAAGAGAGAGCAGGAGGAAAAGAAAGAGGTAAGAAGCCATTGCAATGCAAAACTTGGTCTCAGTCTCACAGCAAAATCAATCATCTCGTGTTTTTCCTTATGAATGCATGTGAACTCATTTTGGCAGGTTGTTCAGCAGTTGGCCCCATCACAACTCCATATAAAGAAAAAAGCTGACGACATTTTTAATACCTTTCCCTTGTTTGACAAATGCATGTTAATACTTCCAGTTCCAATTCATTAGTGGTCTAATTTTGTTTATGTTAATTTTATATATTTAGGATCCCTCAACATTCATACTTGGATATAATGTATGCATGCAAATGAACAGCAGTTGGTTTGGTCCTTTTATCCATTCTTAACTCATTGAAATCCAACCTTTTCAATTTCCCCGTAACATTTTCATATCTAGTGTTTTGTAAACACCCGTACAATATTTTGTAGGCTTTTATCATGTATCGAATAATAAATACATCAATGGGTTGGTTCCTAAGTTTAGTTGGGTGATCCCATAAGTATTTAATTTCAGAATTAATTACAAAAATCAAAATTATAAATACGTATGATATGATCGGTATGTATCTATGTTTTCAAACCGATATTTTTGTTTGAACAGAAAATTCTTTTCATAATTTTCACAAAATATTTAAATTAGTAATATAAATAATATAAAGTTCCATTAAATATATACTAAAGCAATCCTAATACTCAACCATTACACGAACTCAAATTCTCAAGTGGCAACAAACCTAATAATCAAGATCAAACACAATAGTCATGAAACAATTCAAATACTCAACTTCCAAACACTCAAAATCAAACACCATACTCATTAAATAAGATGACATAGGTTAAAAACTAAAACATAGTGTTCATATCGTAATGAGATTTATTCCGATATCAAATATGATACTCATGTCCCCCAAATCCCTACTTTCTCATTCCTCTGAAATGATGTGAAGCTCAAAGTTTAAAAATCTGTCAATGATCCTAAAATTCAATCGCAATAAAAAAATATTAGTATTTGAGCAACATACTAATAATGAACATTTATGTGTACAAATTACACCTTCATGAACTTAATCCTCATTCTCATAAATTGGAGGATCTATTTCTTCGGAGATTATGACATCTATATCTTTTATGTTGTCTAACAAATCTCCCCAATTCCCAGAAATCCATGCATCAATCTTCTAGACAAAGATGTCATCAATATCAATTGAATAAAGATGTTCATTATTTGAATGCCACCTACAATGTTTGATATCGTAATTAAATAATAAGTAATAAAACATGAAATCTGGCAAATAATAAAAAAGAATGACAAAACTAATTAAATCAAAATTTAAAATTTTCTGATTGTAGCACATAAATACAAGGGCATTCAATCCTGAATGCTCTATTTTTGTTCCTCTTTTTCGTATGTATTTGATAAAAAACTTTCCCATTTCATTCACAACCTAAGGATAACTTGTTTGACCAAGAATTTTAATAGTATTTTTTTCAATTCTAATAGGACGTCCAAAACTTTTCAATTTATTACGAAATAATTTGATTTCTTCCAAATACACATTAATTTCTAATGCCCATTTCTTAGTAATGATATTTAATACATCATCCATTATAGTTTCTATCTCTGTATGCTGATTTGGATCATATTGAAATTGATGATTCAACCAATAAACAACGACATGAAGATTTTTTTTAATTTTGTATTCCAACGAGACTCAATAATTGTGGTAAATGGTGCATATAACATTTCATCATTTTAAAAGTGGACATCATCGCTTTTCTAACTCTATCTACGACATCATGAGGATATCCATTGTTGGGCTTCTTGTCACTATCAACCAACCTCAAAAGTTTCATCAATGGTTATAATGCATTGACGATAACTAAAAAATCATTATAGAATCCATCAATTTTTACATTTTTTTTAAACTCCAAACCTAACTCCTATATTCCTAAGCTTGACTAAACAAATTCTCTATATAGGGCCAATGCCTTGAGGTCCTCCCGATGCTGGACAAAGCTTCGCAATGCAATGAAAGTCGTGCTGAATCTAGTCTCTGTTGGTCTGACTATTTCTCTTTCTCGACTATGCAAGCCACTGAATGTGATTATATACAAACTTAGAAACCTTTGATGCTTGTTCAACAACTTTACGAATGCATTGCAATTTTCCAATATCCTTCATCATCAAATTGATGCAATGAACGGCTCATGCAGACTAAGTAATTGAACGATAGTGTTCTTCAATTAGGTATCCTTCCGCTAGATAATTTGTTGCATTATTTGTCACAATATGAACAACATTTTTATCTCCAACACACTCAATCACATCTTGAAACAAATAGAAAAGAAGTTGTGCATTTTTGCATTTATCAAACACATCAACGATTTGAAAAAAATAGTTCCACAAGGACTCTAAACTAAGAAATTAATAAGTGATCGTGACGCCCTTCTATTCAACCATCTCCCATCACTGTGCAACCAGGTTCTGACCATTCAAGTTGATACTATCAATCTAGAGCTGCAATTCTTGTTTCTTTTTTTTAATAAAGTTACACATAGCTCATGATAAGATGAGAGTTTTAATCCATCAATATGAAAACATTGTTTGTTTGAGGTTACGAACAAATAATATGATAATATATTAATGAGAAAATTATGTCATTGCCCCTAATATTTAAAACAATGTAAAGACGATGCTTCCAAAATTTGAATATTGCATGAGAAGCCCCCAAAGTTTCAAAACCGTTCAAAAATGACCCTTGAGTGAATAATAGTTGTTTTCGTATTTTTTCGAATACATGGTTTTGATAATTTATGCATTATTTTTAAAATTTTCAAAGTTTAGAAATGTAATTATTACATTTTTTCAAGGTTAATGGTTCGAATACAACTATGAAGACATTTAAAATATTAATGAGTATTAGAGCCGAATAAAAACGCTTTTGAAAGTTTGGGGACCAACCACGTAATTTTTAATCAAATAGTATTAGGCAATTTCTGTGACCCCATCAGTCTTATGTACTATGGTTTTAACTAAATTTTGAAGGTATGATGTTTATAATATTTAAAAGTTGGGGGGCCAACAACGCATCATATCAACTTCGAGTACTTTGTATGCAATTTACAAACTTTGGAAGTATCATATTTACATAATTATAAAGTTGAGGGGCTAGTAATAAACATCACTCATATATTAATTATTATTCCGGGTGAACCCAAAAGTCGAAATCAAACCCAACTTTTTGAGGGAAAGAGAGCTCCAAAAAATGTATTCTAATATAACCAATCAACATTCACAATTCAATGTTTTTTCCGCACTAAATGATTTTGTTGTGCAACTCGTTAATAATCAATCACAATGATGGATTTTTTGTTTTGCTAGTTCTAAATCCTAGAGACCTTTTCAAAATGATATCTTTTCAAAGTTAATGGGTCAAATATAAACAATGTAGACATTTAAAATATTAACGAGTATTAGGGTCAAATAGAAACGGTTTTGGAAGTTCGGAGGTCAACCACACAATTTTTAATCAAATAGTATTAGACAATTTCTATGACGCCATCAATCTTATGTACTATGGCTCTAACTAAATTTTAAGGGTATGGTGTTTATAACATTTAAAAGTTGGGGGGTCAACAGTGCTTTATATCAACTTCAGGTGGTTTATATGCAATTTACAAACTTTGGGGACATCACATTTACACTATTATAAAGTTGAGGGGTTACTAATAAACACCACTCATATATTAATTATTATTCGGGTGAACCCAAAAGTCGAAATCAAACCCAAATTTTTGAGGGAAAGAGAGCCCCAAAAAATATGTATTCTAATATAACCAATCAACATTCACTATTCCATGTTTTTTTCTGTGCTAAATGATTTTGCTGTGCAACTCATTAATAATCAATCACAATGATGAATGTTTTTGTTTTGCTAGTTCTGAATCATAGAGACCTTTTCAAAATGACTAATCTCAACATTCAAAATGGAACTTCAATGTTTCCGAGGAGTGTCATCAACCATTCAACCCTGTTTTCTAGAGATCAAATCTCTCATTTCAAAAAATTGGGTAAAACAATAGACAACTTTTTATGTAAACAGAGGTATAGCGTTTCAAATTCCATTCATAACGAGAGATTCATTTTTGTTAACAATAGAGTAGTAATATTTTATTACGAAACTGGGTTAGATTCCCATAAAGCACCTTTTCACTAACTTGAGAGATCCTAGATTAATTAATAGAAAGACAACACATCCTTAATAAATATTAAAGACCTTGTATATCTCATCACATTTCACTTTCAACCTAAAAAGATTCTCAACGAGACATCTGGACCTGGTACGTATGAGGTTCGGGTAAACTATTCAAACCCAAAATGGATAGCCAATAGAAAATCTTAAGTAATAAAGCTTCTCCTTTGAGAGATACCAAGAGTAATGCATTGGTTGCAGATTCTTCCCGTGGTCGGAAGAATAACCGAGGGCAAGAGTCGATCGAAGAATTGGGGAAAGTCAAATAATCGGGAGGAGCCCGATTGCTGGAATGGCAGAAAGAAGGGATACTTACGCATGGAACACAATGAGGCGAAGAAGGATTAGAATTCATCATTGGTAGTGACTGAATCTAACGATGCACTTGTACTATGTCTTGAGAGTCCAGTGGAGTCATGGGTGGTTGATTCAGGTCCATCATTTCACTCTTGTTTTAACCAGAAATTGTTTAAGTATATTAGAGTATGGATTTTTGGGAAGGTTTATCTTGTCGATGAGAAGTTCCTAGAGATCACCGATAGGGGTGATATACCGATCATATCCTCAAAAGGTTACTCTTGGACATTGGAGGACGTGATGTATATACCCAGACTAAGTAAGAACCTCATATCGTTCGGACAATTGGATTCCAAGGGGTATCGAACGTCTTTCGGGAGCGGTAGGTGGAAATTGACCAAATGAGCTTTGGTAGTTGCTAAAGGAATCATGTCTGGGACTTTGTACGTGGAGAAACTGATTGGCACAAATGGGACCAATCGACTCTCACTACACTAGAGACCGATCGGTCACATGAGTGCCAATCGACTGAGGATGTGGCAAGATCGTCTTGGCCACATGAGTGAGAAGTGTATGGCCTGGAAATGATTATTGCCGACCTTTGAGGACAAAGCGATCGGATTATGTGAGAATTGTGTGCTTGGCAAGCAGAAGAAAGTAACATTTACGAAGGTGAAGCGGGATCGGAAAACCAGCAAGCTGGAACTCGTGCAAACTAATGTGTGGGGTATGACACCGATTGAGTGCATTGGAGGCTCAAAGTACTACGTAACCTTCATTGACTATTGTACCCGAAAGGTATGTGTATAATTTTTAAAGAATAAATCTAATGTATTGCATATATTCAAAATGTGGAATGCAGAGGTGGAACTCGAGACTGGAACTAAGTTGAAGTGTCTGAAATCAGACAATGAATGAAAGTATGATGGAGAGAAGTTCAAAGATTACTGTTTGGCGAACGGTATTAAGTTGGAGCGATAGGTCCCGAACAAGCCAATGGAGAATGAAGTTGCAGAACGAATGAACCAAACGTTGAATGAGCGTGCCCAATCGATGAGAATGCACGCTGGTCTACCAAAGACCTTCTAAGCGGATGATGTGAGTACGGTAGCATACCTGATCAACAAGACATCCGAACTTGGTACGTATGAGGTTCGGGTAAACCAGTCAAACCCAAAATGGACAGCCAATATAAACCCTTAAGTAATAAAGCTACACCTTTGAGAGATTTGATCAAGTTTCCAGGGGACAAGATGTCGATCATGTCTGCATCAAGAGACCTAGAGCGGAACTCACGAGAGTCAACTGAGTATGTGAGTAATAAGGGGGCGAATTAATCGTTATGTCATTGGGCGCCAATCATGTGTTAAGTGTGGAGATTGATATTTTTATCAATCGGTCACACTTGAATGACGATCGGCAATGTGGTCGATTGGGGCACACATGAAAGATGGTCGGTATTGGTGTCGATCTGTCGAGGACCAAAGCACGTATTACAGAAGTTGACAAAGGGACCGAAGCATGCAACCCGAAGATATGATATGGAGGTAATTGGTCGAGGATTAAACTGAGATACGTTAGGGCCCACTGGTCTAGGATATCGTCAGTTATAGAATGAGATATTCAAGGAAACAAGATCATATCAAATCAGTATATATGGACGCATTTATATGATTTGATTATGAATAATCATATATGAGGATATGATCAAATATTAGTAATATTTGTTAGTTACCTTAATTATTTCAACCACATCATCTGTATAAATATGTCTTAGGGTTCATTATTATTTACCTTAATTAACAAATATTAGGAATATTTGTTATGTGTGTGTTGTATTATTCTCAAGTGATAGTGAATTTGATCATTCTGTCGGCCACGTGGTTTTCTCATCTTGGGTTTCCAGGTTAAATTTCTTGTGTCGTTGTTTTCTCTTTTGCTTTAATTCAAAGGTTCTACTTAATCTATCGCTAGACTGCATGAACACGACACATATTTATAATTTAAAGGTTTTGCATACCAATGGATACGGTACACATGTCATATGTTGTAATACATATTATTATTTTAAAAGTTTTAATCATTTATTAATTTCTCTCACTTCATTAATAAAATTTGCCGCCTAGATCCTACTAAGAATTTTTTTATTTATGTCATCTTCACCATTTGAAAATCCTTCCAAACATTCCGTTTTCTGCAAACAAGTACGTTTACTATACCCATGTTTATTTAGAATTCCGCCATAGGCAAAACATGTATTCATATTTTTTTAGTTGTTGCAAATAAAAATTTCTTATTTTCTGTAACATAGAATGTAGTGTTATCTAATGTACCAGTAAAAATTTTCTTATTTTCTTAATTTGTTATTTTTTATATGGGTGTAGTGTATGATCATATTTAATTGGAGCAATTCTACCAATTTAACCATTTTAATTGCTTGATTTCATATTTTCACTCGTTTACATTATAGTAATTTCAATATTAATGTGATATTTTTCTTTTCTGAAGGACATGTGTTCTCTTTATATGAATGTGTTATTTTATATTAATGTGTTATTTTCATTTTCATCCATTTATATAGATGGATGCAAAAGCTTATCTCCTATAAGTAATGAAAGTATTGATAAATGACCATTGTGAAAATATGTTACTAAAGCTGAGAAGCATGATAAAACTGGTGGAAATAGTAAATTGAGTTGTAATTGTTGCAATAATCAATACCGAGGAACTTACTCACGAATAATAACATATTTACTCAAAATCATTGGTCAAGGAGTAGGAACATGTGTAGAGATTCCAACATTAGAATTTGCAGTTTTAATGAAACTTGATCATGAAGCTACAAAAGGAAGAAGTAAACATCATAAAAATAAAGTTGCAAGTCAAGCATCATCTGACTCATATTCTACTTTTAATACTGATTCATTTGAATTATTATCTCAACCGCACGAAGAAGAGTCTTGGAAAAAAAGGTTAGGATGTGGATCTCATCTAAAAATAGATCAAATGATTAATGAACAATGGAAAAAAGAGCTCGACAAAGAGATAGCTCGATTCTTTTATTAAGCATGAATTCCATTTCATGTGGCTAAAAATCCACATTATAGAAGATCTTATGGCTTAGCATGTTCAATTAATATTCCAAGTAAGTTTTAACATTATGCTTTCATTATTATCACGAAAATATTGAAATTCTTAAATGTACGAATTGCATGATTTCTTTTGACTTATAGGTTATGTAGCTCCGGGGTATAATTCATTGAGAACACGCCTTTTGGATGAAGAAAAAGAGCATACTGATGTAGAACTTGCTGATATTAGAGACACTTGGTAAAGTAAAGGAGTTACAATAGTTTGTGATGGATGGATTGATCCACATCATCGGCCACTAATAAATTTCATGGCTCTTAATGTAAATGAAGTTATTTTCTTGCGTGCTGTTAATTGTGATAGAATTAGAAAAGATTAATATTTTATATATTCATTGATTGAAGAAGACATCAAAGAAGTTGGATCAAAAAATATTGTTCAAGTTATTACAGATAATGCAGCAATATGCAAAAGAGCTGGTACATTGATACAACAAGCACATTCTCGGCTAAGAAATATTGATCATATTTAGCTTTTATTCAAATGTTTATAAATCAATATTTTTTTTGCAGATTTATTGGATCTGATGTATTGTACACACTCTTAATTTGGCTTTCAAATATATATTTAATCCAAGTGAAAATGATGTCATGACCTATGGTGCATGCGGGTGGATTGCTGAAACAATTGTTTCTCTTGACTTGATAAGAAATTGTTAGCTTCTTTCTTTGTTCCGATTACTCAATTCTTGAGTTGCTCTGACTGCTGATTCTTAACTTTCAGGGGACGAGGATTTTAACGTGGAAACCGGAGTAAACCAGGAGAAAAACTACGGAGGGATGAACCACCCTCAATTCAATAGGATATACCGTTTGATTACAAAGTACAAAGAAAATGGAACGCTCTAATTCCTTGGCAATGAGGCTGATTCGTGCCTGTGATCTTTTCCGGGAACAGTCCCACCTCCTTCTGAGAGTTTCTTTCTGATCTCTTTTTCAGTTACCTTCTCGTGTCTTTTTTTTCGTGTTTGAGCAGTTTCTTCGGCTTCTTATAACTGTCTTTGACCGACTTTGGGCTTTGCATTTTATTTAGCCCATGCACCTTCTGGTCCAGCTAACATATCGGTATTGGGCTCGTGAATAATACACCCTACAACAAATCTCCCCTCGATAGGTTACCTAGCCATTTTCTTGTCTCCCCCTTTTTTATTAGGGTTTCTCTACTCTAGCCCTTTCGGCGCAGAACTGGAGTTTTGCCATTGTTACAGCTTTGGTGAGTGTGTTCGTTGGGTTAAGGTTTGTGTCCATCTTCTCTAGTCTGATTTCTTTGTTGTTTATCGCTTCTCTTATCCAGTATAGGCGCACATCGATGTGCTTTGTCCTTGCATGGTAAGTAGAGTTCTTGCTCAACTCGATCACGCTTTGGCTATCGCAGTACATGTTCTCTTTATTCTCTTTAAAGCCTAGCTCTTTGAGTATTCTCCTTAACCATATGAGTTCCTTTGCTCCTTCAGTAAGTGCTAAGTACTTCGCTTCCGTGCTTGACAGGGCGACGTACTTCTGGAGCCTTGACTGCCAGGATACCGCTCTCCCAGCCAGGATGGAGATGTAGCCTATGGTGGATCTCTGACTGTCGAGATCTTCTCCCATGTCTACATCTACATACACCTGTAGATCAAGCTTATTTTTGTTACTGTATTTCAGCTCATGCGTTTTTGTTCCCTTGAGATATCGCATAATCCATTTTACTCATTCCTAGTGTTGCTTCCCAGGGTTTGATAGGAAGCGGCTAACCACTGATACTGGGTAGGCGATATCTAGTACTAGAATATAAATGTCTGAAATTATTAAAATTCAATTTAGTGCTATAATATATATATTATAGTAAATAATAATTAATAAACTATAATGTTAAAAGTAATAAAACAATTTAGTGCTATAAATTAATAAACTATAATTTAAGACTACTATATCCTCTGACGATTCAGTGTCATTTTTATAAAACAATTCGGTATCAGTGTTTATTTTGAAAAAGTAGTGTCATTTTTATACAAGTTTTGATCTGACACTGCTAAATTCCCCAAAAAAGCCATTTTATTTTGGTGTCTGTCACGCAGATTGTGCCATGATGAATTTAATAGGACTCCATTCACTACTGGGATTCTAACTTCAACTAGATCGGGGTGCCATGTAAAGGGGTGTAATGATGGGGAATTTTGCAAAATAGTCATGTGCAAAAAATTCGTTTGCAAAATAACATGTTTTAATAAATGTTTTGTAAAATAGTCTGTTTTCATAAAATATTTGTTAAATAGCATACACTTATATATTTTAATAAAACTAAATCAAATAATTTATATTATATATATATATTAATTAAATTATAATCTAATAATGATGAGAACTCTAGGACCGGACACCCTCAACGGATGAGTCCTAATAACGATTGGGCCGATCCGTATGGTGGAAGCAAACTTGTGCAGACCATTTATAAACTTAACGAAAAGCGGCCCGATGTTCTGCGAGAGGACCGAAGATAACCTTGGCGAAATAAAACGTTTTCTGGTAATTGGCTCCATGGTTCAGTCCAAACGGTTATAAACTCGCGCTTTCCACGCTTCGGGCCTTCACACGTTTACCACGCCTCGGGCCCGATCACGCAGACCACGCCTCGGTCCCAGCCTCGTTTTATATCGCGCGACAACACCTCTAACAAACCTGTTAGAGACGGTTACAGAGCGTGATTTACACACGCCACTAACTCTATAAATATAGAGCGCGATGACGGAAATAGCAGGACCTTTTGGACGCGTAAGAACATGCCGTTACCCCGCTAAAGTTCTTACTGCTTTCATATTCCTTGTCATTTTCATTAAACTTCTGCTGTATTCTGTATGGATTGTTTGATTAGTGAACAGGCTATGAGCGTGATTCGCTCTTAGTCAAGTGGTTTTCTCGCCAATTCATGGGGTTTTCACTATAAATCGTTGCGCCTCTTATTATTTCTAGTTTTAATCGTCTTTCACATCAAAAATAAATCAAAACCGAGTTCGTTAGATGACGAATCGGGTGACTGTTGGTACCCCCTAAAAAGGGACCATAACAAATAATATTAATAAAATATTATATCGAACGACACGTAAAATACCGGGTACTAATTGATATATCGTTCATACTCTATGAATCGGAATACATACTTTTATATTGATCGATATGGCGGCATTGAGTTATAGTCTCGGATATCGGTCCATATTTTTATATCGTAATTTCACATATCGATCGATATGAAAGTATATCTTCCGATTCGGGGAGTATGACCGATATATCGATCGATAAATGGTAGCTTACATGTTGCACCGAATAATATTTAATCAATATTTTCATAGCGTCTGGTATAATGAAAGTCGGGCGGCACCTGTATATGGACCGGTACCAGGTTTACGGTTCAGAGCCCATGTTTTTCTAGATCGACCAGAAAATTTTTGATCGATATGTGAAATTACGATATAAAAATATGGACCGATATCCGACATTATAACTCAATACCTCCATATCGATCAATATAAAAATATATATTCTGATTCATATAGTATGAACGATATATCAATTAGTACCCAGTATTTTACGTGTCGTTCGATATAATATTTTATAAATATTATTATATTATATTGTAATTTAATTTATTATATATTTTTAATTAATATATATTGTTATTGTCCCTTTTTATGAGGTACCAACAGTCACCCGATTCGTCAGCCAACGAACTCAGTTTTGATTTGTTTTTGATGGGGAATACGATTAAAACTAGAAACAATAAATAGACACAGCGATTTATAGTGGAAACCCCAGGAATTGGAGAGAAAACCATTTGACTAAGAGCGAATTACACTCCTAGCTTGTTCACTAATCAAACGATTCATACAAAATACAACAGATGCTTAATGAAAATGACAAGGAATAAGAAAGCAATAAGAACTCCGGCAGGGTAACGGCCTGTTCTAATGCGTCCAAAAGATCCCCCTATTTCCGTTGCCGCGCTCTGTATTTATAGAGATAGTGGCGTGTGTAAATCACGCTCTGTAACCGCCTCTGACAAGTTTCTTAGAGGTTTTTGTCGCGCGATGTAAAACGAGGCTGAGACCGAGGCGTGGTCTGCGTGAACGGGCCCGAGGTGTGGTAAACGTATGAAGGCCCGAAGCGTGGAAAGCGCGGGTTTGTAACTGTTTGGACTGAACCACGGAGCCAGTTACCTGAGAACGTTTTATTTAGCCAAGATTATCTTCGGTCCTCTCGTAGAACATCGGGCCGCTTTCGTTAAGTGTATAAATGGGCTACACGAGTTCGATTCCACCATTTGGATTGGCCCAATCGTTATTGAGCATCATCCGTTACAGGGTGCCTGGTCCTGGAGTTCTCATCACTAGCCCCTCGGGCTTGATTGCCATCGTAGAGGTGATACAAGGCCGATCAGATGATGTTTACACATTCGTGAGAACATGGGACCGTACCTATAGGTAGTGAGCGTCCAGGGGACCTATCTTTCCCGTAAGTGTAGGAATTAACTTGTATTTAAAACTCAATAACGTATATTTGTGTTATATTTTTATCTCTATTACTTTTTTTAAATATTAACCTCCTTATTTGCGCCTCTTCACATTCGGCAGTTCAACAGGCGTGATGAGTGTGCTTGTACTGCCATTGTCTAGGGCGATATTACGTGGCAGCTCACCATTGGTTGGGAGATTAATATTTAAATCGAGGTTTTTGATACTGTTTCTCTTCATCGTCATTTCGCGAAGGAAGAACTGCCAAATCGAGCTCTCTGCGCCCTCAATCCGCTTCACGTTCAACCCGTTTCATTTCGATTTTCGTTAAGGTATATTCTATGGCTCCTCATAAAACGAGATACCCAGCCATGCCTGAGTTGGACATTGAGGAGTTTAGGTCTAGGTTTTCGATTCTGACACATTATTCCATCTGGAAGGGATGGGAAGATATTCCCTGTTTCCTTTCTATGGAAATGAATGTGCCGGCGTCCGCTATTCCGGTCAGTTAAGCTTCTTTGAAGTGCGGGCTTCGTTTTCCGCTGCAACCTTTTGTAGCAGCCGTTCTTAAAGAAATTCACTGCCTTACTTTTGCATTATTTCCAGGTAGTTATGTGTATATAGTGCCGTTCATATTTTATTGCCACCAACAGAATCGGGCCCCGACCTTAGAACATTTTTTCAATCTGTTCTTGGTGGGGTCCCGAAAGGGTAAGGGCCTATTAGGATGCCGCAAACTATATTATATAGCGGTGCGCACTAAAGAGTGCGCTATAGTAGATAAAGAAGAGTCTCTCAATGCGTGGGAGTCTTGTTATGTGTGGATAACAGTCCCAAAAGAGGACATGTTGAAGGTGTGGTCGCGCCTAACTCACCCACGCATAGGTCAGTTGGACCGAAGTAGGTTCAACCCCTCTCGTTCGGACACCGCAAATACACTTGCGATGTTCCCCCCTCCCGAAGCACGCCTTAAGCGAACGGAGCTGCTTCGGGAGAAAAGACTGATAGAAATAGGTGTCGCGGGTAGGACCGGAGCCCCAGCCCCGAAGGGGATGTTTTCTAGCTCAGATCCATCAGAGGGATCGGGTATGAAGTAATGTTTTTATTTTATCCTTTCCTGATCCTTATGTATTTATTGCAGACTCGACTGAGACGATGCCTAGCTCACGTTTCAAACGTATGGCGGCTACTTCGTTCCGTCCTTCTGAATGACAATGCGAAGCATCGGGCAGTGCTGATGGAAGTGAATCAGCAATGGGGGGTACGCTGGTCCCTTCCGGGTCTGGGAACCCCCCGATCCAAACTACCAGCGCGGGCACATTGACCCTTCGCTGCACAGGGCAGCCTTCAACCTGGGAAGGGCCTGCGTTTCGGGTATTTGGAGTGGTAGAGGAGGTGATAAAGCCTCGGATTCGTTCTCTGAGCTTATCCAGCCTCTATCAGATCGGAAACAACTCTTTTATTAATGCTAATACTATTGCTTTATTGCTGTAGGGAGCCGTTCCCGTGGAGAAGGTTCTCCCCGGTCCTCACCTTAAGGCGAACGTCTCCCTGCCGCCGGTCCCCTTGGGAAAAGGGAAGAGGGCGACCGAAGCAGAAGCCCCGAAGGATCCCAAAAGGCCGAAGAAGGGGGAGAGCACTTCGGTCCCTACTAAGGAGATCGTTTTGAAGGAGCCTACATCGGGCCCTAAGACTAACTCCGACTGGGGAGTTGCCTTGGGCCTGCTAGACAGGTTTAGTAAGGGGAGGAAACTAACCTCCTGGAGAAGTGCTTTCCTGAATGACTTCCGCCTTTATGGAGAGCTAAACCCAGACAACGTCCAAGCGGACATGTCTGGGGAAGAGATCATGGAGGGTTTCCTCGACCTCACCACCAAGGTAATTTTCTTTTATATGAATGTCCGAAGCTTCGCTTTTTTAACCTTGCTATCTTATGCAGATGCTGAGGAAGGCCATCACCACTGCCATCACCGTGGAGAAGAACCAGGGTGGCAGTGTTGTGTCCCAAAACGTCCAAGATCAACTTGACCTTGCGAAGAGGCAAATTGAAATAAAACATGGTGAGTTGGTCACGGTACGGGAAGACCGGGACCGACTGGATAGTGAGTTGCTAAGAGCTAGGACGGAGGTCTCGCTCTTAGCAGATAAAGTCTCTGAGCTGGAGAAGATATGACATACAGCTCAGGGGCGAATTTCTGATATGGAGGCCAAGCTGCGGGCCAAGGAGGAGGAGGTCAACGAAGTCTAAGGTCGGGCCAGGAGAAGAGAAATAAGTTGAACGAACTTCTCCTTCGGGCCCACGAAGAGAAGGCGAACTTGGAAGAGGAGTTGACAAGAGCCCGCACTTCGACCGAATGTTCGGTCCGGGAGGCAGTCATGGATTTCGCTCGGTCCCCCCTGTTATTCGCTTTAGCGGATAACATACATGGGGTATACACTGCTAAATACTTAGATAACATGCGAGAGCAAGTTATACAGCAGTTCGGGCTTTCCCCTTCGGACGAGCGATGGAAAGCGGTCGAGCCACTTGAAAGAGATGTCAAGTTTCAGGTTATTCCAACTTTGGAAGAACCTGTTCTGGAAGAAGATCATTTCTTCTATCTCTTTTAAGAGATGGAGAGAGTAGTCAACCAAAAGGTGGCCGACCAGGAGGAGGAATTGAAGCATCTCGCGGCTCGGACCAAACCGCAGGAGCATGGAATTGAAGACAAGGAAGATGGGCAGGACAATTAAAATTTCAATTGTATTTTGTACCTTCTTTGCCATTTGTTTTCAATATACAACTCTTTCCTCTCAACTTTTGGCACTTTAATTGTTAGAACGAAGTATTATATAACTAAATTTTAATTGAATTAATATGTTTCAAATCAACGAGAATGTTTTAACCACCAAGTATAAGATTGGGGATGCGTATAGGGTGTTAATCCCTCGGTCCCAGATATTATGTTTGGCTTACTCATGTCAATTCTGATTGGATCGGTCGTTTTACATTGTATGCGGATCACTCTTATTCCGTCCTTGGAATCAATTCTTGATTGGAGAGGCGTGGTCTAGGTTCAATATGAGTTTTTATAAGCTTTGGCCGAACCTTGGTTCTACTGAAGTCTCGTAGGTTATTATAAGCTTTGGCCGAACCTTGGTTCTACTGAAGTCTCGTAGGTTATATTGGCCATTCTTTTGCTCATAACATGTCCCATACTAGGACCGAACTTGTGTTTCGATATTTTGACCCCTCCCATTCCTCTTTTCGCGGCAGATTTCGTAAGTTCAAGGGTCATTTCCTAAGAATGAATGTCGTTGAAGGGAGTGTTTTAGTTCGTAATGAGTTCTGGGAGAATCGCAACTCATCCATGGAACTAGGCAAGTGCAGGAGCATCTGACTCGTCAGAGCGGCCACTACAACTTGGGAGCCTTGCGGATAAGAAGCTTCGGTCACCAGTCTAGATTCGTCATAAGTCACCCAACCTTAAGATCGGTCCATCATTCAATTAGAAATAATTTGTTTTGTACTTACTTGGTTTCGGCTTACGCTTAAAGGAATGTATGTTTATTAAGTCAAACTGGTTAATCGAAAGTTCACAAGAAATATCGCCTTAAGTTCATGACATTCCAAGTTCGGGGGACCTCTATACCATCCAATGTTTCAAGTTTATACGCACCTGATTCCAATTTCTTTGATATTCGATACGGCCCTCCCAATTTCTGTCCAACTTTCCAACGTTCCTCTGCACTTTAATGCTTCTGAGGACGAGATCGCCTTCAAAGAATTCCCTTGGGAGGACTCGCTTGTTATGGGCCCGTTCCATAGTTCGCTGATAAGCACGCATCCGTGCGTAAATTGCATCTCTCTTCTCTTCGATCATCTCGAGGTCCAATAATCTCTTTTCACCATTCATATGCTCAGCATACTGAGATATCCGAGGTGATCGGGTGGCAACCTCCACCGGGCTAACAGCTTCGGTCCCATACACCAATGAGAAAGGTGATTCCTGGGTTGTTGAGCGAGGTGTAGTTTGGTATGCCCATAAGACCTCATAGATGTGCTCAGTCCATTTACCTCTTAAATCTTCTAACTTGGTCTTCAATCCTTTCAGGATAAGCTTGTTAGATACCTCCGTAAGTTCATTAGTTTGGGGGTGGGCTACTGATGAGAAATGTTGGATGATGCCCAACTTGGTGCATAGATCCAGTATGCTCTTTCCACGGAACTGAGTCTCATTATCTGATATGAGCGCTAGGGGAATCCCGAAGCGGCTCACGATATTTCTCCATACGAAGTTCTTGACCACCTTCTCTGAGATGATGACTACTGCTTCTGCTTCAATCCATTTCGAGTAATACTCCACCGATACGATACAAAATTTTCTTTGCCCTATTGACCAAGGGAAAGGTCCGAGGATATCAATCCCCCATTTGTCAAACGGACAATGCAATGGGGTAACCGATAAGGGAGCCCCAGGCAATTGCGGGATCGGAGCATGGTATTGACATATGGCGCAACGCTTAGTGTATTTCTTGGCATCTGCAAGCAACGTTAGCCAAAAATATCCAGCTCTAATGATGCGATGGTATAAAGATCGAGCCCCTGAGTGAATGCCGCATATCCCTTCATGAACATAAATCATGACGGCTTCAGCATCAGTAGGGGTTAAGCAGCGCATAAACGGACCCTCAAAACTCTTTTTAAACAAGCGTCCTTCAACCAAGATAAATCTCTTAGCCCGGACTTTTATTTTTCTAGCTTCAGACTTGTCTTCAAGGAGATAGCTGCTTGAAAGGTATTTAATAAAGGGGTCTATCCAATTGGGTTCCCCCGGAGATTCAGTAGCTTTAATATTCAAGCCCTGTAGTTCATGTCATAGAGCCCCGATCTCTTCAATAGACTGTTCGGTCACTGATATCTCGACCGAAGGTCGGTCCTGAATGTGGACCGAAATGGTGCTTGGCTCTATGTCAGGTATGCCCACGGCCAATCTGGCGAGTGCATCGGCAACCTTATTTTGCTCTCGTGGCATGTGGTCGAGAGAAAACTCACTGAATTTTTTGGATAATTCCAGAACTTTGGCACAATATAACCTCATCATCGGGTCATGAGTTTCAAATCTCCCTACGAACTGTTCCACTGCTAACTTCGAGTCTGAGAACATTCGCACTCTGCTAACTCCCATTTTTCGAGCTAAGGTCATTCCTGATAACACAACCTCATATTCTACCACATTATTTGTTCCAGCAAAGGAAAATTTGACTGCGGAATGAATAAGATCACCTTGTACCGTTGTTAGGGTAATGTCCGCTCCTCTTCCTCCGAAGGTCGACCCATCCACGTGGATCGTCCATCGATCATCCTCTTGATTAAGATATATGGCCGATCGGGTCATTTCAACCACAAAGTCGGCTAGGACCTGAGCTTTGATCGCTCTTCGGGGCAGGAATTCCAGATACATAGCGCTGAGTTTGATAGCCCATTTTGCCAGTCTCTCATTCAAATCCTTCTGTTTAAGGACCACCTTCCGAGGTTGATCCGTATAAACATAGACTGTTCGGCCTTCAAAATAATGTTTCATCTTGGATACAACTTTTTTCAAAGCTAGCATGAATTTCTCCAAGGTGGAATATCTGGTTTCAGCAGATACCAAAGAATGACTGACATAATAAACATGTCTATGAATGTCGTCTCGGATGGTTACCAGAGCTGCGCTGACGGCAACTTCTGATACAACAAGATACAACTCCAAAGGTTCATCACAAGTTGGACATACCATCACCGGGGGAGTGCTTAAATAAGACTTCAGCTCGGAGAAGGCCCGATCGCATTCTTCGGTCCAATCTAGATGGATTGCTTTTCTTAGCACTCTGAAAAAAGGTAGAGCCCGGTCTGTGGATATTGAAATAAACCTGCTTAGCGCGGCGAGTCGGCCAGTAAGCCTCTGAAATTCTCTCTTGTTTCTTGGAGGTTGCATATCAATGATACCCTGCACCTTTTCAGGGTTAACATCTATGTCTTTCTCTGAAACGTAATATCCTAGAAATTTTCCACTTACGATCCTGAAGCAGCATTTGTTTGGATTTAGTTTAAGCTTATATTTTCGGCATACTTCGAAACAACGAGACAAATAAGAAATGTGGTCTTCATCATTCATAGATTTAACAATCATATTGTCAACATAAACTTCCATCATATGGCGGATCAATTCTCTAAAGATCTTGTTGGCCAACCTTTGATATGTTGCTCCGGCATTTTTGAGATCGAATGGCATAACCACATAACAGTAAACGCCATCTTCGGTCATGAATGTTGACTTCTTCTGATCTTCTTCAACTAGGAAGATCTGATGGTACCCAGAATAAGCATCCATGGTACTCATCATGGTGCTACCAGACACATCGTCTACCAATCGGTCGATATGCGGCAAGGGGAAAGGGTCCGACTCACAGCTTTTGTTAACATCGGTAAAGTCGATGCACATTCGCCATTTCCCATCCGGTTTGGAGACCACTACTGGTTTTGCAACCCATTCAGTATAGTGGATTTCTCTGATGAATCCCGACCGTAGCAATTTATTCACCTCAGCCGGGATAATCTCGATTTTTTCGGGAGAATAGCGTCTCCTTTTCTGCCTAACAGGCTTCGTTCCAGGATCGGTGTTGATCCGATGTTCACTATCGGATCGGTCAATCCCCGGAACATCGTCCGGGGTCAATGCGAATATATCCACGTGGCTACTCAACAAGTGGATCAGTTCTTTTTCAAAAGCATGGGCTAAATGTGGCCCGATGCGAGTTGTTTTGGTTGAGTCATCTTCAACCAGGTTAATCAACTTGAACCCTACGGGTTCCATTGCTTGCCTCGGGTGCGGCGGTTCTTCCAGCAGATCGACCCGGGCCATTGTTCGGCACGAGCTTATGTAGCATTGCCTAGCTACCTTCTGATCCCCCTTGACATAAATGACTCCATGAATAGATGGGAATTTGAGCATCATATGATAAGTAGATGGGACCACCTCGAACTTACTAAGGCCGGTCCGTCTGATAATGGCGTTGTAAGTTAAGTTGACTTCAACGACAATGAATTCCAGATCCTCCGATCGGTCCTTGGATGGTTCTCCAAGGGTAACGGGGAATAAAATCTTCCCGCATGGAATGACGCTCCTCTGGTCGAACGACCAAAGAGTTATATTAGCGATCGGGAGGTCATGAGCAGCAGCTCCCAACATTTCGGCGACCTCGCGCTTCATTAGATTGCACGAAGTCCCGGTGTCCACTAGAATCCTGTAGACACGACGATTCCCGATGACTCAGTGATGGTAAGGGGATCATCGCATGGATCGATGATCCCTTCACGATCGGCCATGGTGAAAGTGATATCCTCCCCGAAGGGAGGGGACCGTTCCGCTTAATCATATTTAATCAGCGCCACAGATTCGGAGCTCTCAGCGGAGTCTCCACGCGCAGTTCTCTTTCAGTCCCGGACCGATTCATTTATTCTCAGACCACCGGAGATAACCTAAATATCTCCAGCTACTTCTCTTGGTGCCGCCTCATTTTGAGGAGGTTGGGAACCAGTTTCCGCAGGTGGAGGAGAGGCATGTTCCTGTCTTCCACCCTTGTTCTGCGGGGCTCTGCCGCCATGGCCCCGCCATCTTCTTCTTCGGCCCTGACCAAGGTTCTCTCGACCGTGTTGGCCTCTTTCTTGTTCTGGCGGAGGAGACCGTCGGTCCTCCATCCGATCATTATAATTTTAGGGTTGTCCCCGATTATCCCTTCCCAGCGGCCTGTGACGATTGTCACATTGGTGGCACTTTCGGTGGGATTCTGCTCGCTTGCCCTTCTGACCATTCCGGTCGGGCTTTTCTTTATTCATTACCGCTACTGTCTCTTTCAACAGCGGGCACTTCAGGGTCGGGTGATCGCGATTATGATGCAGCTCGCAATACACCCGATTGTCCTCCTGCTTCGGGGGGACATCTTTCTCGCCTCCAGTCGCTACTTCTCGCGGCTGCTTCTTAGGGTAGGAAACCCTATGATCACCTGTGGGCTCAGAATTCCCGCTAGGTTTCCGATAGCCTAGCCCCAGCGCTTCATCCACCTTAATATACTTGTTGATTTTCTGAAGAACCTTTCCCAAGGTGGATGGTGGGCTCTTTACCAAGCTGGCCGAAAGACCGCACGGTCCCAAGACCTGCTATAAAATATCAATCTTATCCCGGAGCTCAAGCTTGATACCCCAGGCGGTCCTATTGAATTTCTTCATGAAGGACCGAAAACTCATTTTTTCCGGGATATATTTTAACTGATATAGTTCTTGCCTGCTTCGGGGAGGTCCTACATTTGGAGAAAATTGCTCTGAGAAAGCCAGAATAAATCCGCCATACGACTGTATGGATCAGCCGGCAAATTTTTGAACCACATTCGGGCATTGCCTTGTAATCATGTCGCGAAGATACGTCACTTTAGTGAATCTGAGGCCCGAACCGTTCCCATGCGTAATTCGAAATCGGCAACGTGATCGATCGGATCATCGTCACCACGAAATGTTGGCAACCCCTCGAAGTTGCGATAATACCGATCTGGGACTGCTGCCCAGATATCTTTAGAAAAGGGGAGCGTCAAATCTCCCAAGGTGGCTGATACGCCTTCAGATTGTTGGGACGATGTCTGGACTGCATGCAGATTATGCCACCAGCCATCATCCTTATTTCGCCTGATTGGGGCCTCCATGGCCCTGTTGAATAAACCAGGATTGCGTCCCAGATTAGGTTCGCAATCCTTCAACGCACGCATGCTTTCCAACTCCCTGGCGAGCTCGTCAATTCGTCGCTGCAACTGCTCCTGATCATTTCTAGAAGCGGGAGTTAGAGCCCTGGCCGGGGGGGGAGGAGTAGACCGATATCTGGGCCACCTCGTTGTTACACCACGTCTGATGATTTCTTCATTATCAGTGCTGCTCTCATCAGGATCACTCTCGTATCCTCTGCTTTTGGGAACAGGGCTTGAAACAGCCGGTGGTTCTGTTCCACTTTTCTCCGACGTAATCTCCAGTATCATCTTCCTAACGATAGCTTCCAGATCCTGCAAAGTGAATGTTGGTGCTGGGAGACTGTCGGGAAGCACGTCACTGTCATTTGTCGAAGTTCCAGTCGCCATGCATTTGATTGTCCTATCCCTGGTAGAAAACTCAAATGGGATTAGAGAATCGTCCCCACGGACGGCGCCAAACTGTTATAGTCCCTTTTTAGGGAGTACCAACAGTCACCCGATTCGTCAGCCAATGAACTCAGTTTTGATTTGTTTTTTATGGGGAATACGATTAAAACAAGAAACAATAAAGAGACACGGCGATTTATAGTGGAAACCCCAGGAATTGGGGAGAAAACCAATTGACTAAGAGCGAATTACACTCCAAGCATGTTCACTAATCAAACGATTCATAAAAAATACAACAGATGCTTAATGAAAATGATAATGAATAAGAAAGCAATAAGAACTCCGGCAGAGTAACGGTCTGTTCTTATGCGTCCAAAAGGTCCCCCTATTTCCGTCGCCGCGCTATGTAGTTATAGAGATGGTGGCGTGTGTAAATCACACTCTGTAACCGCCTCTGACAAGTTTGTTAGAGGTTGTTGTCGCGCGATGTAAAACGAGGCGTGGTCTGCGTGAATGGTCCCGTGGCGTGGTAAACGTGTGAAGGCCCGAAGCGTAGAAAGCGCAGGTTTGTAACCGTTTGGACCGAACCACGGAGCCAGTTACGAGAGAACGCTTTATTTCGCCAATGTTATCTTCGATCCTCTCATGGAACATCGGGCCGCTTTTCGTTAAGTGTATAAATGGACAACACGAGTTCGCTTCCACCATTTGCATCGGCCCAATCGTTATTGGGCCTCATCCGTTACAGGGTGTCTAGTCCTGGAGTTCTCATCATATATATATATAATATAAATTATTTGATTTAATTTTATTAAAATATATAAACGTAGACTATTTAGCAAATACTTTATGAAAACATGTTATTTTACAAAACCTTTATCAAAACAGATTATTTTGCAAACTAATTTTTGGCAGAGGGCTATTTTGCAAAATTGGTCGTGTAATGACTTCGCTCTTGCAGAATTTGATATGTGTGCCAATGTACTACATCGAGGGTAAAAGTTACTCGTATTTTCGAATTACAAGTCTACAATTTCACCGAGAAAATGGTGTATTGGGTCCCTAAAGTTTCGATAATTCGGTAAAATTGGTCCTCAACGTTTTAAATGACAAATTTAATCCCAAAAGTTTGATTAATTTGGCAAATTAAGTCATCGAAGTTTTAACATTAATGTAATACCACCCCCAAAGTTTAAAGTTGATAAAACCGATCCCCAAAATTTACACACAGTAACAAGTATGGTCCCCGAACTTTCAGAATTCGGGCAAATTCAGTCCCCACTTAATTTTAACACAGTTAGGGTCGGACCCAGAAACACGACCCGATTCGATCCGACCCGAAAATTAAATTTTAAAAAAATTTAAAAAAATTTAATTTTTTTTTAAAAACAATTTATTTTTGAAAAAAAATTATTTAATTGTTTTAAAAATATAAAATAATTTTTTTCAATATTTTGACGTGTAACTCAGATATTGAGTTTTTTCGGGTTTGATCGGAAAATTAAATAATTATAAATACTTACTAATATACTCATATAAATACAGAAATAGTCAATATATAAATTTCCGACAATCGATTTCGGAACTCGTCAGAAATATCGTTAATCGTATTTGTATACTCATACAAATATCGAAATCGTCAATATATAAATTTCGAAAATCGATTCAATACCAAAATCGTCAATATATTTGTATGAGTGTTTCGATATTTCCGACAAATTCCAGCCTTAAGAGTCATGCTAGACCGGAATACATATAGAGAGCTAATCATTCAATATGTAAAGTCAATCACTCCCACAGTTTCTATTCGGTCATCAGGGGAAGCATACATACCTCCATCTTCACAGAGATATGAAGTCCATAAAGTGAGATTATCTCTAAGAAGCTGCAGCCTGCATGATGAGAGTGCTGTGATTATTCATTAAGATTATCGAAACTTCTTCGTCAATATAAATTTCGAGAAATCGTCAAAATAAATTTCGAGAAACAATTAAATGAAAACTTCAACAAATAAATCTCATCAAACATTAATAAACTTCAAATGTTGACATTCAAAATACAAATTAGAATCCTTGTATTATGTTCAATTGAAATTATAATTTGTATTTAACTCGCGGTCTTCTCGAAAAAGTCAATGAGTCACCTATGTAATTGTCCGAAATCGTCAAAATAAATTTCGAGAAACAGTTAAATAGAAACTACAACAAATAAATTTCATTAAACATTAATAAACTTCAAGTATTAACGAATGCAAATTGGTATCATTGTATGATGTTCGATCGAAAATTACAAATCGAATATAACTCGCGGTCATCCCGAAAAAATCAATGAATTACCAACATAAAATTGTCGGAAATCGTCAAAATAAATTTCGAGAAACAATTAAATTGATACTTCAACAAATAAATCTCATAAAACATTAATAAATTTAAGTGTTGAGATTCGCAATACAAATTGATATCATTGTAATATGTTCGGTCGAAAATTACAAATCAAATATAAGACTAATAATTTTCGATTTATAAACACTAAAATACATCATGAAAAATCATAAAAAACATCATATTCTTTCGTTGGTGACTAAATTTGTCAAATTATATAAATTTTAGGAACCAAATTAGTCATTCAAAAGTTTGGGGACTAAAATTGTCACGATTTTGCAAACTTTGGGGACCATTAACACCGTTATAGACCAAATTTGCCAAAAACCCGAAACTTTGAAGACCAAATTTACGTAATTTTAGTTCGATGACCTTATTTGCCACAAATTACAACTTTGGGGACCAATTATGTCACACACACATAAGTTTGAGGACTGATTTTGTCAAAATAATAATAGTTTGGGAACCGATTTTGCATACATCAAAATTTCGGGGCAGATTTTGCCAAAATTAGAAAGTTTGGGTAGGGGTGGGATTCGGTCGGTTAAACGGTTAAAACATTTTCGGTTAATCGGTTTTGTAGCCCAATATTTGAAAACCGAAACCGAACCGTTTAACAGCTTTATAAATTTATAACCGACAAAAACCGACGGTTAATCGGTTACCGTTTAACCGATTAATTTTTTAAAAAAATTTCTACAAACTTTGTTCCATTGTCAATATCTTTATTTGAGAGTTTGATTTTCATACTTTTCGAATATGTACCTTTTGAGTTATTCTATTTTTCATTTTAACTCAAAAGTAGAGAAATTTAGAATAACCAATATATACTTCTATTGTGTTCAAAATTTAGAATGACCGATAATTTTCGAAATGAATATGCTTCTATTTTATTCAAATGGAGGTAATTTGAAATGGATTATGTTAATCTAGATTAAGCTTGAAACTCGAACTCAACTTTCGAGAACGATTTAGCAACAATGGCGAATAAAAATCAACAATGGTAATTTAGCAACAATGGCGATTTAAAATAAGAAAGTAAATAAAAAAGAATATTATACACATAAAAATAATCACATGAAATATTCAAATGTAAATATTTACATAAATAATTTCTTAAAATTGTGCATGAGGAAATTCACAAAAAATAACACATTAATCTTTTATTATCATGTTTAGAAAGATTCCAAAAGATTAAATATAATACCTTAAATTTAAAATAAAATAAAAAAAAGTAAATAACAAAAAATATTAGACAAATAAAAATAATCACATAAAATATTCGAATTTAAACATTTACATAAATAATTTATTAAAGTTCTCAAAACAAATTATACATACCACAATACATTTAACAATAACAAAAATATGCAACATAACCAAAAATTAAAAATAAAAATTCAATATTATCATGCTTAGTTAGATTTTGAAATATGAAAACTTAAATTTAAAAACAAGAAAACTATAATACTAAAAAATACTAACACATAAAATATTTAGAAAGAATTCAACAAACCCTAATGACAAATAAATATAATTTTTTTTATTTAGAAAAGTAAATATGCGCCATGTGAGAAGGGTGTATATTATTGTTTATATTAATTTAATTATTTAATTGGTTAACCGACATCAAAATCGATATTCATAAATAAACCGATAACCGATCGTTTAATAGTTTTGACTGATATTAATCGAACCGCAAAACCAATTAACAATATAACCGAAACCGTTTAATCGATTAACATCGGTTCGGTTCGATTACACGGTTTCGCGGTTGGATATCCCACCCCTAAGTTTGGGGACCAAAATTGTTAAAAAATCTAAACTTTAGGACCAAAAATGTCTTGAGGTCAATTTCACCTCAGATGGACATGTTTCATAATTCTTAATTACAATTATATTTTCCACGTGCGAAATGGACTAAAATACAAACAAAACTTTCTTTAAATCTAGGGTGAATTTCTATTCCCCCACCATTGCTGTAAAAAAGTTTTGGTAGATCATTTTAAAAACTTAAATTGAGATAAGATTTTAAGAAAGTGAAAAATAAAGTGAATTTATTTAAACATTATTATAATATAAAAAATATTAATTACTAAAATACAAAAGTTGAAAACAAGTTAATTAAATTCATTGAATTTAATTTACCATGGAAAACCAGACGACCAGTTGAGTAGAGAGCATCAAGTTCAATAAATGGCTTGGCTTTGGTGATTGAGGCTGGATTCAGAAAGCAAGCTTTCAAGTTAAAGTGAAAGGTTGGAATTTTGAGAGAGGGGCCATGCCCACGCGACGGGCGGCCTAACAGACCATTTACACACTGCCAAGTTGCTTTGACCTTTGCCCTAGTCCTTTTGTCTCTCTTTCTCTATCTCTAGTGCCTTTGTTGTTGTTCTTCTCTTCAGGCATAGCTAAAACCAAAGCAAAGCCTTTCTGCTTTACGTCTCTCACTTCAACTTTTCCGGCGAGTTCCTGCTGCTGATAATCTTTTTAGCTTCTGGGTTAAGTAAATTTGTGTTCATTACTGTAGCTGAGTACCTAGATTTTCACGTTGCCAAATGTATGTGGTTACTCCTCCAAATCGATCCCATCCGTTGTCCGGATCCGCTAGTGGGTCGGACGACCTGCGAGTCTACCAGGCTTGGAAAGGAAGCAATGTCAGTTTTTCTTGTATTTCAAATTTTAATTTTGTTTAGTTGGATTGTGGTATTAGAATGAAATTCACTTAATTTCGTTCATACTTCCCGTTTTACTGAGAATCTCGGTACATATTTTGTCAACTCATACTTTGGGTTGTTTGCTCGCTGCTAACTTTTTGCTTTCTGGTAAAGGTTTATGATGAATTTCCGTATAATTTCTTTATTGTGGCCTGGAAAATCTTACCTCTATGTCTATTTTCAGAATATTTTGATAGTTTTCATGTATTGCTTTTTAAGTTTTTTCAGTTTAAGATAATGTAATAAAGAAAGCTTGTAACTTAACAACTAAACTCGTGTAATCCTTATAGTTTTTTGAGTTTGCTTCGAGATGCTTGAGATCTGTGTGTTTTGTAACAGTTTTCAATAAAAACATTGATATGAGTTTTGTGCTATTTCATAAACTTGATATACTTTTTATATTTTGCAGAAATTTTTTCTTCAAGGAAGAATGGTTTTTGGGCCAGATGTGAGATCACTAGCGCTCACAGTATTCCTAGTTGTTGCTCCCATGTCAGTTTTTTGTGTTTTTGTCGCTAGAAAGCTAATGAATGACTTTGCCAACAATTGGGGAATATCTATCATGGTTTTTGCTGCTGTTTTCACAATTTTCGTAAGATTATCTTCCTTTCTATATTTTCCGATATCCACCCAGAGCAATCGTTTTGATGTTGGCTTTTGTCATACTTGTGTCTTAATTCTCGTATGATTCTTCTCACTTGTATTAATGCTTTTGTTCATTGTTTTAAACTGTAGGATTTGGTTCTCCTTTTGCTGACATCTGGAAGAGATCCTGGTATAATTCCTAGAAATGCTCATCCTCCTGAACCTGAAAGCCTTGATGGGAATTCCGATGGAGTTCAAACACCACAGTTGCGGTTGCCTCGTATAAAGGAAGTAGATGTCAATGGAACTACAGTAAAGATTAAGTATTGTGACACTTGCATGCTTTATCGACCTCCTCGTTGCTCTCACTGCTCAATATGCAATAACTGTGTAGAAAAATTTGATCATCACTGCCCTTGGGTTGGTCAGTGCATTGGACTGGTAAGATGTATGATTTTAAGATTGGCTTTAATGTTAACTTTCTCAATTTCTTATGGTCTCGAATGCAGAGAAATTATCGGTTTTTTTTCATGTTCGTTTTCTCAACAACTCTGCTTTGCATATATGTTTTTGGCTTTTGCTGGATTTACATCAAACGAATAATGGATGCCGAGGAAATTTCAATATGGAAAGCAATGATTCGTACCCCTGCTTCAATTGTCTTGATTATCTACACCTTTATTGCTGTATGGTTTGTTGCTGGTCTTACTGGATTCCATCTTTATCTCATCACTACAAATCAGGTAACTCCTGAAGAAATTCACTCACTCATTCTGTAACTAAACTTGATGGCTTTTCTCGTTATGGATGCAGACTACATACGAAAATTTCAGATATCGATATGATCATCGTGCTAACCCGTATAACAAAGGAGTTTTGGAGAATTTCAAGGAGATTTTTTGCAACCCGACGCCTCCATCGAAGAACAACTTCAGAGCTAAAGTAACAAGGGAAACTAGCTTACCAGGTCGACCTCTTGCTGCTGGATTTGTGAGCCCGAATATGGGTAAAGGTGTTGAAGACATTGAAATGGGAAGAAAAGCTGTATGGGGTGAAGTGGATCATCATCGTGAAGGTCAATTAAGCGACAGAGATGGCTTAGAGAACAAGAACAGCATCAGCTTAGCGGACACTTCACCAGAGACAAGAACCATGGTAGATGAAAATGATCGTATCGGAATACAACATCTCAGACGTGCAAGTAGGGGTAGAAAAAGTGGGAGCTGGGAAATGTCGCCAGAAGTTCTTGCATTAGCATCTAGAGTCGGAATAGGTAGCAGCACCAGATCCACAGATTCATCCAGGATCAATGCTTGAAGCCCCCCCCCCTTTTTATTGTAGAAGTTGCATGAATTGTGATTACTTGTTCTTAATGTGGTTTGAATTTCATGTATCAGGTTGTTTAATGTATGTATTTGTAGTATGTGAGATCTTCGTGTTGGATGAGGAAGAGATGAAGAGGAAGATTGAGATTGAAAATTCATTGAAAACGCCATGTCCTACTAAAAGGTCTTCTACCAAAAGTTGGGGGTGTGATAATAGTTCTCTGTTCCCTCAATACTGTTGCTCATTTCCACAACCTTCATTAGAAGGAATAATAAGTGGGGTTGTGACATTGTAGTTTATACAAAGTTGTTTCGTTTCCTAATAATTAAAATCAGATTTTTCTAAGTTCATGTAGCCAATGATCTTGCATTGCAATAGCTAACAGGCCATGTTCTTATTTTCTGGGTCAGGAACAATTTCGTGGTTGTCATTGACAAAGCATCTTCATATATTCCACCCTTTATAAACTTAATTAATCTTACTTACAAATTCAACATATTTTATTATTTATAAATTTAATCAATCTTACTTCTTTAATGGACAAATTCAACACCTATGATTGTGTTGAATGGGTTGCACGAATTAACCTCCATGCAACGGTACACTGAAGGAGCCGAAATATTTGGTGATGGGTTACACGGGGAGTGTGCTGCCGTTCTTTCTTAAACTTATGTCATTTTTAAGCAGAATTTTGTGTGATGTTCAGATATATATTATAGAAATTCAGGATTTGATTGACAGAAAAAGATTAAACCAATTCAATTATTTATTATATGACTCTATTGTAAACTAGAATATATATATTTCTACCATTTTAAACATTTATGTGGACATGATTAGGTTTTGTCCAAGAACTACTAAGGGAATTGTATGTATTTCAAGCTGCATCTTGATTGTGTAGGTGACGCGGTGGCTGCTCAGTCATTTTTCACAAAAACTTCATGTAGTCAGGAATATGATGTGAGTCTTGGAGATTAAACACGTGTGAGAACAACCTCGATAGATTAAGTTGAACTCGAGAATTAAATCAAAAGAGAAAACAACGACACAATAAATTTAACGTGGAAACCAGGGATGGGAAAACCACGTGACCGGTGGAACGACCAAATTCACTATCACTTGAGAAGAATACAATACAAACACGAAGAAGAATTTTGGAATACAAGAGTATTGAAGTATATGATAACGAACTATAAGGTCTCCTTATATAGATGAGGAGGTTGAGATAATTAAATTAACTATCAAATATTCCTAATATTTGATCATATTTCATATATGATTGTTGTGGTAAAAAAAACAAAGGGTACCAACAATCATCCGGTTCATTACAAAACGAACTCGGTTTTAATTTATTTGAAATTAGGGAAACAATTAAGAATGAAAGGAGAAACTGACATAACAATTTTAGAGTAGAAAACCCCTGAAAAGGAGAAAAACCACTTGACTAAGAACTGAAAAAACTCTTAGCCGATTTCTTAATATAACAGTTCATTGTACAAACGAGAAGGCTTATAAAAATGATGAGGCAAATAAGAAAGCGCACAGAGGAGTAAACCAACAGAGTATTCGCTGATCTTGCACGTCCAAAATGTCCTCTCTTATATCGTCGTCAAGCCTCCTATTTATAGAGTTGAAATAGCGTGTAATTCACGCTGTGTAACCGTCTCTGACAATGTCGTTTTCCCACGCTGGAAATTTTGGATGGGACCAAAGTGCAGTCTGCGTGATCAGACCCGAAGTGTGGAAGGTGTGGTTAAGCCCGGAGCGCAAGACACGTGGGCTGTAACCGTCTGGACCGATCCATCGAATCAGTCCCCGAAGCAAAGGGCCATGTGCAATACTAACCTTCGGTCTTGTCTGCTATGTAATGGGCCTTTGTCCAAGTGTGCCTTCGGGACCAACTATACTTGTGGGGTCGGGTTTCTAGTAGAAGTTGGATCTAAGGCCTTTAGGTTCGGTTTCCATCACTTGGGCCAATCTGAAATGGCTTGGGCCTTTTCTAATTCGGGGTACCGGGTTCCAAAGCTCTCATCACTATCCCCTCGAACTTTATCGCTATCGCAATGGTGATATGAGTTCGACCATTTGACTGAGAGCGTTTAAGGCAAGAATGCTCGATCGAACAAACGGAGGACCGTACCCAAACCAGTTGTGACAGAGTCCCTAAAATCGATGTTGCACTTAGAGAATTTTTCAGAAGTTAGTTTTCGAATTTGAAAGTAGTAACGGCTATGGGCAAAAGTGTAATTTGAACTTTAATAGTAGCATGCGCCCTTCAGTATTCTGCAGGAATGATAGATCGTCAGACTGTGGCCGCTTGTAGTAGCGACGTGTCACCCTGTGAGTGGCTGATAAGAGAGTATTAGAGCTGGGGTTTTGGTACTGTGCAACCAACGTTGCCATTCTGCGAAGAAATTTCAAAGCCCTAGCGTCCTCTGGTGATTCTAAAGTTAACCACCCATGGCACCTTGTAAGGCTAGATATTCTCTTATTTCTGAGATTGACATCGAAGAACTTCGGGTCAAATTCGCCGTTCCTGCCCATTATCCCATCTGGTGGGGGATGGAAGACATTCCTTGCTTCCTTCCCGTTGAGATGAATGTCCGTGCTAACGCTTCACCCGTTAGCTACGTCTCCCTGAAGTGCGGCCTACGATTTCCGCTACATCCCTTTGTAGCAGCCGTGCTTCTGGAAATCCACTCCCCTACCTACGTTCTTTTTCCGGGCAGTTACGTGTATATAGTTACGTTTATTTCTATTGTTATAGGCAGGGGGTAGAACCAACCCTGAACCATTTTTTCATCCTATTTCTGGTTGGGTCCTAAAGAGGTAAAAGGTTGTTAGGATGTCGTAGATTATACTATATAGCAATTCGCACCAAGGAGTGCGCTATTGTCGATAAGGAGGAATCCCTTCATGAGTGGGGGTCCTGTTATGTCTGGATAAATGTTCCGATTGAGGATCTGTTGAAGGTGTCCCCCTTGATCACCTATCCCAACATCGGGAGGTTGGACCGAACCCGGTTCAACCTTTCCCACCAGCATATTGCCAATGCATTGGCGATGCTTCCCCCTCCCGAAAAACGTCTTAAATGTATAGACATATTTCGGGAGAAGAAGCTGCTAGAGATAGGGGTAGCGGGTAGGACCGGAACCCCTGCCTCGAAGGGGATATTCTCTAACTCAAGCTCATCTGAATATGAAGGATCGGGTACGTGCCTTAACATACTTTAGTTCATACTTCCTGATTCTTATCATTTTTTTTCTGCGGGCTCCACAGATACAATGTCTGGAAACTGAATGGTTGAAATGGCTGCTGCGCAAAAGCTATTAGGGATGCTCGATTGCGGTTATCCAGATCAACGTCAAATACACCGACGGAGTCTTCTCGATCGATGGGAGGTTCCAGTGGCCAGAGGCCCAGTCTCTCTATGGTGGAGGTGGATGAGGTGATTTCAACGAAAATTCGCTCGTTAAGCCTACTCACCATGTATAGGATCTAGAATAATCCCCCCATGGACCTTAACATTGTGCGATTGTTGCTGCAGGGGTCGATGAGGGTGGAGGATGTCCTTCCGTCCTCTAACTTGGGGGAGAATGTGTCTAGGCCTCCTCTGCCTCAGACTAAGAGCAAGCGGGGCCCCGAAGCAATTCAAACGACTGAAGAAGGCTGGAGATAAGCCTGCAGAACCGATCACGACAAAAGGGATTTCGATTGGTGGACCACCAGTCTCTACGCCATCGGACCCAGAGCTTATCAGAGAGGCGATCCAAGAGATGGTGGCCTCTGTTTCAAAGGCTCGAGGGCCATAACGGACTCCAATATCATGGAAGGATGTCATGTTGGAGGAATATCGGTTGGTGGCTAGGAAGAATCCGTCGGATAAGATGGCTCGATCCCCAATCTGGTAGCTGCTTATCTGGAATTCCAATCCAAGGTGAGTTATCCTTATATCTTCCACTAAGTATGATTTAAATTTGATTAGTATCGTTCTTGTAGACATGCAGGAGGAGTCTGGACTTTGCTTCTGCTATCCAGCTGAGCCGAAGTTCTGCTTCGGCTTCTAACGAAATCAAGGACCAACTTGACTTAGCTCAGCGGCAAGTTGAGATTAAACAGAAAGATCTGGAGTCGGTCCGGGCAGAGCGGGACCGTTTGAACAAAGAGCTGCTGGGAGCGGGAACTCAAATTTCGCTTGCCACTTCTGAGATAGCAGAGTGGGAAGCTAAACACAAGGAGTCCCGAGCGGCTTTAGGAGTTATCTGACGAGAGCAACAGAAAGAGACGGCCCGCGTTTTAGAGTTGGAGCATCAGAAACAAGAGTTATCTTACGAGAGCAACAGACTTCTCCTTCGGTCTCAGAAGGAGAAAGATGCCTTGAAGGAAGATCTGGTCAGGGGCAAGGAAGCGACTGAAGGAGCGGTTCGGGAAGCCCTTCTTGGCTTTGCCCGATCACCGCTGATGTTTGCCTTAGCGGCAAATGTTTTTGGATCAAACGTCTCCGAGTACAAGGACAACATGAAGGGACAGATAATTAACAAATTTGGTCTGGATCACGAAGATGAGTGCTGGGAGTTGATCGATCACTTAACCATAGATGATAACTTCAAGGAGATCCCAACCTTGGATGAGCCTCCACTAGAGAAAGATCCTAACTTCCCATTGTTTGACTTAATGGAGAAATCAGTCAATTAGGAGGTTGAGGGAAGGGAAAGGAAACTGGAGGATCTGAAGCCGTAGATCGTGGAGAAGTCCGAGGAAGTAGACAGGGAGGAATGACATATAGACTAGGTTTAGACCTTAGGTTCCCCTTCTGTATTTTGTTTATTGTTAATATCATTTTTCAATATTGATTTCATCTAAAAATATCTTTGGGTATTTATTTTTTAGATCAGTCAATTTCTTTAATTATTCAGAATTTAATTGTTGTGGGGACACGAACGATATACAAGGTTGGACCCACAATGTGTGAGCTTACGTCCTCGGGAGAGCGAAGCTCTACCTTGGTTTTCATTATGATAATCAAAGCATACAATTACAATGAATAAATATCGATAATCCGGGCGAAAATGGCATGAAAAACGATCAAATCTACTCCGTCACGCCAGAGCAGTCAAAAACTCGCGAATAGAGGCTGGCCGCGAGATTTCGAACAAAAACTCGTGAATAGTAGTATACTCTAGTGAAAACTCGCGACTAAGTAAAGTGTCGCGGGTACGAAACTGCGTAACGGGGGAAACTATGCGAAAACTCGCGAATCAGGCCACGAGTCGCGAGTTTTGGGACACAAAGTCGCGAGTCGCGACTTTTTGGGCGAAAAGTCGTGGGTTGAGGTTAAAAACGAAATCTTGCGGATACCTTCACAAGTTCGAACGAGAGTCTTGCCTTGGAAGATAAAAAAAGAGTCTGAATCCATTTTCAGTGCCTTGTAACTTATATTTATAGAGAAATTCAGCCCAAATAATAAGTTTCAGACCCACGAGCCCAATTTCAGTTGATTCAGCGCAAAGTACTCAAATAATATTTAATTAAACTGGAATAAATGTCATACTGCAATAGAACTTCGGAAATGCATCTCAATCAAGAATTAGCCGGAAATGTCGATGAGATAATACCGGAAAACCTCGTAAAATAATTTCTTGCTTCTAGATATCGAATATACAGCCAAAAATATCGCTACAACTTTCCAGCGCGCTCCCCGAGTGCCAAATTACGAAAATACCTTTGGCTCCGTTCGGGACCAAATTTGTCCGAAACTGATAGAAACGTTAGTGAAATGCTCATATATAGGCCCGGGAGGTTCGAATTACGAGAATACCCCCAAAACTATACAATGACGTAAATAAACGAGAATACCGGAAATATCATCTAGCCACTTCGGACGAGCTCCCGGGATGTCATAATACCAAAAATGCCCTCGGATGATATCAAATACATTTGCTTTTTCTTCTAAGTATAAGTTTAGGGTCCATATTGAACCTCGACCGTTTGGTCACCTTAACTTAGATTAGAATTCTGCTACGCTTAATATGTTAGGGAATCTTAGTCATATTAACAGATCGATGCTTATTCCATCCCTATTAAACATTATGACTTTGGCGGCGTTGCCTTGGTTCTTTATGAGTCCCATGACAAGCTTTATCGAAGCCCCTGTTCTAATACAAATCCCGTGTCAAGCTTCGGTCAAGCCCCAGTTCTACATAAGTCACAATATAGGCTTGTGTTTGTACTTTGACTAGCTAATTATGTTCCTATAATCTCGTTTATAGATAGGAACAAAGAGGCAAGAGTTATTTCCTAAGGGTGAATGTCGTTGAAGGGGAAACTAAGTTCGCAATAAGTTTTGGGAGTTTTGCAATCCATCTAAGTACTCAACAAGTGTGGAAGCATCTGACTTGTCAGAACGGTCACAACTACTTGAAAGCCTTATGGATGGACTGCTACGGTCACCAGTCCAAACTCGTCTAGAGAATCCAACTTCAAGATCGGTAACTGACATAGCTAGAAATAATTTGTATTGCATATGTTGTATCCTTTTCATAGTATGAGGAACATTTTTATGGTTCAGAATTGCCACTAAATGTCAAAGGTTTTACAAAAAAATATCGCCTTAGGTTTATAACGTTCCAGGTTCGGGGGATTTCATTCCAATCCAATGTTTCCAACTTATAAGTCCCAGCTCCTAAGTTTTTCAAAATTCGATAAGGTCCTTCCTAGTTTCTATCTAGCTTCCCAACGTTTCTCTGAACTCTTACACTCCTAAGAACAAGGTCGCATTCTGAAAATTCCCTGGGTAAGACACGCTTATTATGGGCCCGTTCCATAGTTCGTTAATAAGAACACATGCGCGCATAGATAGCGTTTATTTTTTCTTCAATCATTTCAATATCTAAGGATCTCCTTTCATCATTCATATTGAGTTATCCGAGGTGACCGGATGGTGCCCTCAACTGGACTAACTGCTTCGGACCCATACACCAAAGAAAATGGAGATTCTTGGGTCGTAGAGCGGGGTGTAGTCCTGTAAGCCCATAAAACCTCGTAGATATGATCGAGCCACTTTCCTCCCAAATCTTCCAACTTAGTTTTCAATCCCTTCAGGATAACTTTGTTGGATACCTCCGTTAATCCGTTGGTCTGGGGGTGAGCCATTGATGAAAAGTGTTGAGCGATACCTATTTGATACAAAGATCCCGAATAGGCTTTTCGCGAAACTAGAGTCCATTATCTGATACAAATGCTCGGGGTACCCCAAAGCGGCTTATAATGTTCCTCCATAGGAAGTGTTTTACCACTTTCTCTGAGATAATGGCCACTGCTTCAGCTTCGATCCATTTAGTATAATATTCAACCGCCTCAATACAGAATTTTCGCTGTTTTACTGATCGAGGGAAAGGTCCCAAGATATCAATTCCCCATATGTCGAATGGACAAAGAAGCGGGGTCACTGATAAATGGGCCCCTGGCAGTTGTGGGACCAGAGTGTGGTATTGACAAGCAGCCAACGTCTGGTATATTTTTTAGCATCCTCAAGAAGTGTCGGCCAAAAATACCCAGCCCTGATAACGCGATGATATAAGGATCGGGCTCCAGAGTGTATACCACATATCCCCTGATGAACATAAATCATGGCGGCCTCAGCCTCAATAGGATATAAACATCGCAAGAGCGGTCCTTCAAAACTCTTCTTAAATAATCGTCCATCGCTTAAGACATATCGCTTAGCCCGGGTCTCAATCTTCCTAGCCTCAGATGCATTTTCGGGCAGATGGCCATTAGTTAAGTACTTAACGAAGGGGTCCATTCACGTGGGTTCCAATGGAGAGTTGGTAGCATTAATATTCAAGCCCTGGAGTTCATGGCATAAAGCCTCAATTTCTTCAATTGACTGTTCGGTCATATTTCGACCTAAAGTCGATCTTGAATGTGGACTGATACTGTGCCTGATACAATGTCTGGTATGCGTGCAACCAATCTGGCAAACACATCAGCAACCTTGTTCTGTGAGAACTCGCTAAACTTTTTTAATAATTCCAGAACTTTAGTATGATACAGCTTCATCGTGGGCTCATGTGTTTCAAATCTTCCTGCGAATTGTTCTACCACCAACTTAGAATATGGGAACATTCACACTTTAGCAACTCCCATCTTTCGGGCTAGGGTCATTCTCGACAATACATCTTCATATTCCACCACGTTATTTGTTCCAGAGAATAAGAACTTAACTGCTGAATGAATAGCATTGCCTTGCAGCGTAGTAAGGGTAATGTATGCTTCTTTTACTCTGAAGGTTGATCCATCAACATAAATGATCTATCGATCATCCTCTTGGTTTAAGAATATGGTTGATCAGGTCATTTCGACCACAAAGTCAGCGAGAACTTGAGCCTTGATCGCCCTTCGGGGCAAGAATTCCAAATACATAGAGCTTATTTTGATTGCCCACTTTGCTAATCTCTCATTCAAATATGTCTGATTCAGAACTGCTTTCAAAGGCTGATCAATATAGACATAAACCATTCGGCCTTCAAAATAATGTTTCAGCTTAGATATAGCTTTCTGCAACACCAACATGAACTTTTCTAGGGTAGTGTATCTAGTCTCGGCCAATACCAGGGAGTGACTCACATAGTGAACAGGTCTGTGAACGTCATCCCTAATAGTAACTAGAGCTGCGCTGAGTGCGACATCTGATACAGTTAGATATAATCCCAAATGTTCATCGCAGCTCGGACTCACCATCACAGGAGGAGTACTTAAATAATTCTTCAAATCTGAGAAGGTCATATCGAATTCTTCTATCCAATCTAGATTATTTGCTTTCCTCAATACTCTGAAAAAGGGCAAAGCCCGATCCATGGATCTAGAAATAAACATGCTTAACACTGCCAGATAGCCAGTAAGCCTTTGAAATTCTCTCTTGTTTCTCAGAAGTTGCATATCAATGATTGCCTGAAATTTCTCAGAGTTAATCTCTATGCCTTACTCATAAATATAATATCCTAAGAATTTTCCACTTCGAATCCCGAAGCAGCACTTGTTTGGATTTAGTTTGAGCTTATATTTGCGCCATACTTCGAAACAGCGAGACAAATAAGAAATATAGTATTCATCATTCATAGATTTGACGATCATATCATCAACATACATTTCCATCATGTGGCCTATCAGATCTCTAAAGATTTTATTGACCAACCTCTCGTATGTTGCACCAGCGTTCTTCAAGCCGAATGGCATAACCAAAAAACAATAAAAGCCATCCTCGATCATAGATGATGATTTCTTCTGATCCTCTTCAGCAAGGAAGATCTTGTGGTACCCGGAATAGGCATTTGTGGTACTCATCATTGTGCTACGAACCACATCATCCACCAAACGGTCAATATGTGGCAAGTGTAATGGATCTGACTCACAGCTTTTGTTGACGTCAATGAAGTCAATACACATCCTCCATTTCCTATCTGCCTTGGAGACCACCACCGGGTTTGCAACACATTTAGTATAGTGGATCTCTCTAATAAATTCAGACCGTAGCAGTTTATTCACCTCTGCCCGGATAACTTCGATTTTTTCCGGAGAATTGTGTCTCCTCTTCTGCCTAATAGGATTTGTTCCGGGTTCGGTGTTGATCCGATGTTCACTCTCGGATCGGTCAATCCCCAGGACATCGTCAAGCAAATATGTCCACATGCTTCTCAGCAAGCAGACCAATTCTTCTCAAAATTGAGGTCAGATGTGCCTTGATGCGAGTAGTCTTGGTTGAGTCATCCTCAACCAAGTTGATCAACTTGAACCCGACGGGTTCCATAGCTTGCCTCAGGTGCGGTGGCTCTTCAAGCAAATCCACCCGGGCCTCTAAGTAGGTGCCAAAGTTCGTTACGAGCTCATGTAGCATTGTCTTGCTACTTTTTGGTCCCCCTTTATAGAAATAACTCCGTGAGCGGAGGGGAATCTGAGCATCAGGTGATAAGTAGAAGGGACCGCCTCGAACTTACTGAGACTGGTCCGTCCGATAATGGCGTTGTAAGTCAAGTCAACTTCAACGACAATGAATTCCAAAGTTTCAGTCCGGTCCTTGCAATGATCCCCTAAAGTGATTGGGAATAGAATCTTCCCGCACGGAATGGCGCTCCTCTAGTTGAACGCCCAGTGGGTGATCATGACTGGCAGCTCCCAGCATTTCAGCTACTTCGTGCTTCATCATATCGCACAAAGTCCATGTGTCCACTAAGATCCTGTGGACCCGACGGTTAGCAATAGTTCCAGTGATGATGAGAGGATCATCACATGGATCAGTTATTCCTTCCCGATCAGCCGCGGTGAAGGTAATGGCGTCCTCATATAAGGAGGACCGCTCTGGTGGTTCATTTTTTACCAGTGATATTACCCGGGGATATTTTAGTAATTTGCATACCCCGGGAACCTTTTGGCACGTTCCCCAAGGTATTCTAATTTTATTTCGGGTTGAAATGTTGTCTAGGGTATTTTTGTAATTTGGACACCATTGGGTCGAATCGGTGCGTCCACTGGTATTTTCGGTATTCTAATTTAATTTCGGGTTGAAATGGCGTCAGGGATATTTTCGTAATTTGGACACCCCCGAGTCCAATCGTTACGCCCACTGGTATTTTCGGTATTCTAATTTTATTTCGAGTTGAAATGGCGTCGGGGGTATTTTCATAATTTGGACACCCCCGGGTCCAATCGGTACGCCAACTGTGGTATTTTCAGTAATCTGATATATTGTTATTGGCTTTGGGCACCTGGAGACCGCATGGGAAGTTTCTGGAGGAGACGCGACTATTTTCGTATAGTTACGAGTCGGAGTGACTCAAAGGGTATTTTCGTAATTTGTCGTCCGAAAGATGTTACGACGCATGTTCATCCACAGGCTTATATCTTATGAATTGACTTATGCGGAGTATGCTTTGCCTCTGTTCATGGGCCACGTGTCGATCTAGAAGCGTCCCGGATAATCGGAGACATTACGATTTATATCTGGAGTGAGATCGGATTTTTTCGTGGAAGTTGGGTCGAATTAGGCCAGATTGGACAAGAGTGTGCTTTGAATCCACAAGTGAGTTGATGGGCCTAAATTCTCTATAAATATAGGTCTCTGGTCATTTGAAAGAGGATCAGAATCAAAATCGAAGAAAAACTCGGAGTCTGAAATTCTAGAACCTCCAAGTCCTAGAATTCGCGATAATTTTACTCCAGGAATCAAATCCGCGACAATTCTTGCTTCGGAGCTCAAATTCGCGATAATTTTACTCTCTGGATCAAAATCCGCGATAATTTTACTCTCTGACTCCAGATTCGCGATAATTTTACCCTAAGGCTCGAGATTCGGGATAATTTTACTCTAAGGCTCGAGATTCGAGATAATTTTACTCTCTGGATCAAAATCCACGATAATTTTACCTTCTGGCTCCAGATTCGCGATAATTTTACTCTATGGATCAAAATCCGCGATAAAATTGCATATGAAAGCCAAAATCGGCGACCAAATATGTTCACATGAAAAATCCGCGAGAATTTGCACACTACAAGTGAAATCCGAGATAAAGTTGCATGTGAAAGCCGAAATCCGCGACAATATTTCCCCATGAATAGTGATTTCTGCACTTTTGCACCGGTTTCCAATTTTGAGCTCATTTTTCGTCACGGATCGTGATTACGACGCTTACTTTTATGGGAAAGAAGATATATTTTGTATTTGTGAACTTTTTATCATAGTGAAATACCTAGGTAGAGCTTTGTTCTCCCGAGGACGTAAGCCCACACATTGTGGGCCCAACCTCGTAATTTCTCGTGTCTTAACAACCAAAAAAAAAAAAATAATTTCTGACTGATCAAAAATACACCAAAAATATTTTAAGACTAGATCAACCAGCACCACAGATTCGGAGCTCTCAGGAGAGTCTCCACGTGATGCCCTCTTTCGGTCCATGACCGATTCATTGATTCTTATTCCTCCGGAGATAACATAAATATCTCCGACCACTTCTCTTTCTCTGGGACTGCCTCATTTTGAGGAGGCTGGGTGTCCATATCAGCAGGTGAGGTAGCGGGATGTTCATGTCTTCCACCCTCGTTTTGCGAGGTTCTACCGCCTTGGCCTCGCCATCTTCTTCTACGGCCCTGGCCACGGTTCTCCCGACCGTGCTGGCCTGTCTCATTTTCTGGCGGAGGTGACCTTCGGTCCTCCGCTCTATCATTATAGTTTCGGGGCTGTCCTAGATTATCTCTGCCCCGTGGCCGATAACGATTGTCATCTTGATGGCCTCTTTGGGGCGATTCGGCTCTTTTTTCCTTAGGATCATCCTTTTTGGGCATATCTTTTGTCATTGCCGCCACTGTCTCCTGCAGTAGCGGACACTTCAATGTGGGGTGATCGTGATTATGATGTAATTCACAATTCACCCGATTGTCCTCCTTATTCGGGGGGACATTCTTCTCAGTTACAACTGCTACTTCTCCGGCTGCTTCTTAGGGTAAGAAACCCTATGATCACCTACGGGTTCAGAATTCCCGTTAGGCTTCCGATAACTTGCTCCCAGTGTCTCATCCACCTTAATGTATTTGTTGATTTTCTGAATGAGTTTTCTTAAGGTGGTTGGTGGGCTCTTCACTAGACTGGCAGAAAGGCCACATGGTCCCAAGACCTGCTGCAGAATATCGATTTTGTCCCTGAGCTCCAGCTTGATACCCCGGGCGGTCTTATTGAATTTCTCCATGAAAAACCGGAGACTCATATTTCCGGGATATACTTCATATTATATAGTTCATGTCTGCTTCGGGGTGGTCCTACATTTGGAGCGAACTGCTCAGAGAAAGCCAGGATAAATCCACCATACGACTGTATGGATCGGGCCGGCAAGTTCTTGAACCCGTTCTGGGCATCGCCTTGTAATCTGGCCGCGAAGATGCAGCACTTCAGTGAATCAGATGCCTGAACCGTTCCCATTCTCAACTCAAAATCTGCGACGTGATCGATATGATCTCCGTCGCCTCGAAACGCTGGCCACCCCTCGGGGTTGCGATAATGCCGATCTAGGACTATCGCCCAGATCTCTTTAGAAAAAGGGAGCATCAAATCTCCCAATGCGGCGGAAACACCTCGAGATTGCTAGGATGACGCTTGGGCCACATGTAGATTATGCCACCAGTCGTCATCCTTGCTCCGCCTGATCGGGGCCTCCATGGCCCTGTTGAATAAACCAGGATTGTGCCCACGATCGGGCCTACAATCCCTCTGCGTACGCATGGTCTCCAACTCCCTGGTAAGTTCATCAATACGCCTTTGCATTCGTTCCTGATCAATCCCAGGAATGAGAGTTAGAGCTCTAGTTGGAGGAGGTGGAGTAGATCGATATCTCGGCCTCCTCATTGTCACACCGCGCTTTATAATCTCCTCTTCATTGGAGCTGCGCGCCTCAGGGTCACTCTGGTACCCTCTGTTTGTAGGAACATGGCTTGTAACAGCCGGTTGTTCTGTTACACTCCTCTTCGACGTAATCTCCAGTACCACTTTCCCGACAACAGCTTCCAGATCCTGTAAAGAGAGTGTTGGGGCTGGAACACTGTTGGGAAGCACATCACTATCGTTCGTCGAAGTTCCAGTTGCCATGCCTTTGATTATCCTATCTTAGGGAGAAACCTCAAATGGGATTAGAAAATCGTCCCCACGGACGGCGCCAAACTGTTGTGGTAAAAAAACCTAATGGTACCAACAGTCGTCCGGTTCATTACAAAAGGAACTCGGTTTTAATTTATTTGAAATGGGGGAAACGATTAAGAATGAAAGGAGAAACTGACGCAACAATTTTAGAGTGAAAAGCCCCTGAAAGAGGGGAAAAACCACTTGACTAAGAACTGAAAAAAGCTCTTAGCCGATTTCTTAATATAACAGTTCATTGTACAAACGATAAGGCTTATAAAAATGACGACACAAATAAGAAAGCGCACAGAGGAGTAAACCAGCAGAGTATTCGATGATCTTGCGCGTCCAAAAGGTCCTCTCTTATTTCGTCGTCAAGCCTCCTATTTATAGAGTTGAAATCGCATGTAATTCACACCCTGTAACTACCTCTGACAAAGTCGTTTTCCCACGCTGGAAATTTTGGATGGGACCGAAGTGTAGTCTGTGTGATCAGACCCGAAGCGTGGAAGGCGTGGTTAAGCCCGGAGCGCAAGACACGTGGGCTGTAACCGTCTGGACCGATCCATCGAATCAGTCCCCGAAGCAAAGGGTCATGTGCAATACTAACCTTCGGTCTTGTCTGTTATGTAATGGGCCTTTGTCCAAGTGGGCCTTCGGGTCCAGCTATCCTTGTAGGGTCGGGTTTCTAGTAGAAGTTGGATTTGAGGCCTTTAGGTTCGGCTTCCAACACTTAGGCCGATTTGAAATGGCTTGGGCCTTATCTAGTTCGGGATACCCGGTTCGGAAGTTCTCATTAATGATATTTCATAATCAAATCATATATATATATTTATATCTACTTATTTGATATGATCTTGTTTCCTTGAATATATCATTCCATAACTGACGATATCCTAGGCCAATGGACTCCACTATATCTCAGTTCGGTCCTCGACTGATTGTCTTAATCTCATAACTTCTTATCGGTCCCTTTGTCACCTTTGGTATTGCATGCTTCGGTCCTCGACCGATCGACAACAATGTCGATCGCTATCTATGTGACTGATCGACAACAATATTGATCTCCATACTTAATAGCGAGTTGATGTTCGTTTTAGTTTATATCATTATTGATCCATATAATAATATATATTAAATTTTATTATTCATTTGATTGACCATTAAACTTATGTTATAAAGATCATGGTATGATCTCTTATTTTACATTTCATATGTATAAGTTTTATTCATTATAAAATTGTCTTACTATCATGAATATAGACTAATAGTGTATACATCAACTGTTAATATACATTAGAGCCATGAAGTGTGTGACACATTTGTGTTGAAATAAACATGTTATTGTCTTGTTAAATTCTACTAAGAGTGAACTCTTAAAATGATTACGAGAAAAAAACTCATCTGAAAATTCTACGAAATATCTCAAGGTAATATGGGCTGTGGAGATCATGTAATTCTAAGATTCTTTACCTAAACGTTTGATAAAGTTTTACCCATAGATGATATTTGCGAACAGTGGATAATACATGTTTTACCGTATTTGTTTTGTGGGTTGTTTTAGTTTGGAACTGACTGAATTGAAATCCAGTTCGCTTTTGCGACTGATTCACGAAAGACAAAATTCCAGATGAGGTCTTTGTAGATTATACATGGATTGAAATCAAGGCTGGTTTAGAAGATGACTTGGGCAATGATGCTTCATTCGGGCTCAAGATAAGATTTTTCCAATTAACACATCTTCACATGTGGTAGATGACAAGGTACAAGAGGATAGGCTAGTCTTTACATGTCATTCCCATTAACAAATTTATAAGTTGGATTTTTTGAATTTATTTTTTCAATACTTTTCTTTAACACTCATTTGAAAATTATTCGGGATCAGACCGAATTAATGCAATAAGAATCAAACATAAATGAAGAAAATTAGAAGGGCAAGATTTAATATGGAATCCCGAAATCGGCATAAACATTGGTCGTTAACTCATTATAACGAAAAAATATGGAACAATATTTTACAACATTGATTGATTACAATTATGTTCATAAGACTCATTATTTATAGATTTTAGACTATGATATAATCCAGATAATATTCTATAGTATTCTCTTATGCGACACCGACTTGGTACGATACGACTCGATTTGATTCGTCAAGAATGTAAAAGTCTGATTTTCGACTCGACTCAAATTATTAAATAAAATATTAAAATAAAAATAATTGTTTGAATTTATTGAATGTTGCATCAACTCCAAAATTAAAACAAAAAATAATTATCAATTTATGCTATAAGAAAATTTAATATATAAAAAATAAGTATATTTATCGAGTCTACTATCTTCTCGAAAAGCAACCAATTTCCGATCCATTACTGTTTGCATGAATAATTTACAAGTAGATCGACTATACAATAAAGTCATGAAAGCACATAAATTACATTTCTGATGAAGAAAAAATCGAATTAAGAAAAAAATCAAAACGACGTCGTTTTGTATCAAATGTTAGAGCGAGTCCGAAACTCCTGCTCGATTCGACACGGGTGAATGTGAAAAACTGAAGAGTCAGCGCCTCATAGGTATTCTCTTTGTCCATATATGTGTCTTCCATATATTTAAATAACAATATATATTTTCATATCTTCTTCGTAACCAATAAAATATATATATATATATATTCTTCCATATATATGTAGCCAACAAGATACGTTGTATTTTATTCCATATATTTAATATTTTGTGGGTCAGTTTAATGAAATAATATTTCTCCTTCGATAATCTCGAATCTCAATCCAAATCTAATTTGTCTATTATCAAATTGATTTATTATAATCGTACGATCGGTATCCTATATGGATGGATAGAACCGATCAATATCACATCTTCATGTTTGGTTTACTTTTGTTGGTTTTCCACTTTATTAACATTAGCCCCACTGTAGTGTATTTGATTTCACGGATGAATCTTTAAACCCACTTCCAAAGAGTTGAAAATCGTGCCATCATCCCCAAATGCATTGTGAGGTCCGAAGAGAATACGACATAGAAAACATATTCTATACTACACAGCTGAGCTACTTGTGTTATCTGCTGGCAAACCTTATTCTCTTTACTTTACAGCGCATGCTCACTCAATTCCCTCCAAGACTTGTTTTTTTTTTCAAAAAATCAAAAAATAAGTTTGGATTTAATTTCCACCTCATCATCGTTTTTGCCTTAAATTACAGATACGTAGTTAAAAAGGTTTTGCATGTGGATCAGATTCATAATGATAATGATACCAGAAATAAATTCACCAAGTGTCGGCGGTTTACTTTCTTGTATATTTTAGAACTAATATTGATGATCATGACTGCCTTTCATAATGATTTCCTTTCACAAGTTTCTTTTTGTGGGTTGATGATGTATCGTTTTCAAGTTTAACTGGACAAAGCAACACCCATTTCAATCAACCGACACACTCTAGTCTCCTAGTTCTATTTGCTGGGATGTTTGAGTTATTTCTTCTGGTCCTGAAATTCATTCTCCTTGGACATTCTCTGTAAAACTGAAGCTGGGTTTTTTAGAGAATCATTCCCGCTGCTTCTCTGATAAAATTTAAACACTTTTTAAGTGTACTGTACCTTTTTCGTAGGTGCAGTGCAAGTTATCCTGTCAATTTCTCTGCTTTTCACTTTATATTTGTTTTTTGTACCCCTAGTGGGAAAGCTTTATGTTGTTACTAACTAATATATGAATGTTCTGATTTGCAGTTTCTATGCATATTTCCATTTTCTTCTAGGAATTATCAACAAGATAATTGGAGTAGGTCCTTGACCAAATGTCAAGTACTCTTGCAGCCATTTTAGGAGGTGCTGCAGGAGGAATTGCATTGGTTGTAATAGTGATTGTAATTTGTTGGCATTTCATTTTTAAAGAAAGAAATTCTTCTAGAAGATCTGCAGCAGGCTCTTCTGATCCATCTCTTCAAGGTAACACTAATCTCTTAGCTTGTTTGTTCTTAGAAATAGACAGAATTTGCTTGAGTTATTACAGTTGGGAGGGGTGTGGGGACAGAATTTGCTTTGTTAGAAGCAAGGAGATATGAGATGGAAGAACTTTCAACAGCAACAAGAAACTTTAATGACATAAGTTTGATTGGGAGAGGTAAATTTGGGGATGTGTATAAGGGGTTGCTGAATGATGGGATGCTCGTAGCAATCAAAATGCGACATGGATCCCCGATTCCAGAGTTTGCCGATGAGGTACTCATCATATCTCCCACTTATGTCCGAGTTTAACAAGAAAAGTGAGAGGGATGTTTAGTAGAAAATTACGATGGTGGTCCCAATGTTTAAAAAAATATAAAGTCGATGTCTCCAAAGTTTGTAAATTGCATGGAAAGACTCAAAGTTTCAAAAACGTTCAAGAATGACCTTCGAGTAAATAGTAATGGTTTTCGTCTTTTGTCGTGTGAGTGGTTTTGAATATTTATGTGTTATTTAAAATTTTAAAGTTTGGATATATCTTTTCAAGTTTAATCGATCAAATACAAACTATAAATGCATTTAAAGTATTAACGAGGATTATAGTTAAATATAAATAATTTTAGAATTTAGACGGTTACCATACAATTCTTAAACTTTGAGAACATTTGTTTATAATTTTTTAAAGTTTGAGATCAACAATACATATCATCAACAATACAAACTGCTGACAAACACTACTCAATGTTTAGATTGAAGGGGATGTTATCCATCCATCCATAAGCAGCAAATCATTTAGCATTTTTCTGCTGCTTTTGTTTTCAACATAGGAAACACAGTATGTTTGCTTGGTTCATGCATTGTAGTTTTCGATATCCTCTAATTTATTTGTGTATCCATCAGGTCCGTTACCTTTCGTTTATTGTGCATCGAAATTTGGTGAGTCTTGTGGGATATTGCCAACAAAATGATATGCAGATTCTTGTATATGAGTATATTCCAAATGGAAGTGTCTCCTTACATCTCTATGGTAATCAATTTTCTCAAGTACAATGATCACCTTGGCTGTCTCCATAGGCCTATAATTCAAACTTGTTTCTACGTCTAAGGTATCGATCAAGCTGCTGCACCGGTTAAACTTGAATTCAAGCAAAGGCTAGCTATAGCTCTTGGAGCAGCTAGAGGTTATTTTCTGGTTTCATAATCTTGAAAAGCTTCATCTTCTTGCACATTAATTGGCTATTTTGTCTACAAAGGTTTAAGTCATCTCCACTCACTTAATCCAAGATTGATCCACAAGGATTTCAAGACTTCTAATGTTTTGGTGGATGAGGATTTCATACCTAAAGTAGCCGATGCTGGAATACTCGATCTTCTCCAAAGACCCGAACATGGTTCTCAAGAGCACACAGATGATATTTTTGTTGCTCCTGAGTAAGCAACATGCTTGATATTACACTTATCAACTGTGAGGATGATAATTCTTTTTGTAGGGTGAGAGAGTTGAGAAGATTTTCAGAGAAATCTGATGTATATAGTTTTGGGGTGTTTCTTCTGGAAGTAGTGTGTGGGCGTGAAGCTAGAGAAATAGTTCATTCACAACTTGGTGTAAGCCTAGCAGAATGGGTATGATGCTACAAAACTAAAGAAAATGGAGTTGCAAAAAGAAAACATAATGAGATGTGATATGCAGGTTGAAGAAGGAAGCAGAATAGTTGTTGACAAGAGATTGGGAAACAGGTACACAAGAGAAGGGATGGAAGAGTTAATGCATGTGATGATTATGTGTTTACAGAATTCAAGTGAGATGCGTCCATCAATGAGTGATGTGGTGATTGAATTGGATGGGATTCTAGAGAAAGAGATGAGCTTAACAAGTGTAATGGGAGAAGCAACTCCAATTGTTACCTTGGGAAGCCACCTTTTTAGAGGACCATCCAAGTAACAAAACAAAACACTAGTTATTGCTTTCCCTGTAATTTCTGTTGCAATTATGTAAAAAACTTCCTATTTATAAAGCATACAAAAACTAAGAGAACAGGCACCGGCATGGATGATCCATCATACAGAAACATACAAGTAGAACAAGTGCATTAGCATGCTAAACCATAAGAATCAACAATTTATTAACAAATAAAGATCTTACAATGCCCACGAGACATCTTTCTTCTAAGCGATTATCAAACACAAAAAAATCCCACATAATCTGTAACGAGGATCAGGACTGCGAACCCACCAGTGGCATATAAAACCAAGCGCTAATTAATTGGAAAAGCTATATAGGAAATCAAATGCCTTTTTAAATGTATAAATTCAAGCACATTTATAAGGATCAAAAGTAATAAAACTGTACTTAAAGCAAATTAAGCACATATTTACGAGTTGCGTTTCATCAGGTGACACATGGGAGCTAATCATGTATTGTCTAAAGCAAACAAAAGCAAGGTGAGCTATGTAAGAAACTACACTACTAGAGAGAATTAAAGTTAAATGCATCCAAGTTATTTCTTGTACCAGAATTTTTGCAGGTGATACCAACTCCAAGAGTAGAACTTGCACTATATACCAAGTAGCTGTTCTCCATAACGTCGTTCATTGTCTCCTACTGTGACTGATATACATTAAAAAAAACGCTGAATCTATTATGTACACTGGGCCACATTAGGACTCTGATTACCCCCCACAGTGGTCAGAGAGAACAAGACCAAAGGCATGCTGGAAAAATTCTCTTTTGGTTTCCGTTGTATGACTTTTGCACCCTCATTTATTCCAAGACCTTAAGAACGCCTCCTGTATCCTGGAATTCTTCGGTGGCATTGCCATCCATCCCAAGTTATTGACCTTAACGGTGGCAGGTGCCTCATGGTCACCTGAGTAAATCAAGGGCTGAGATGAGCAAATTCCACTAGAGGGCAACCCTCTACCAATTCCACCAAAATTTCCAGGAGAGATGAAACTACCAGTAGAACCCACTGATTCATGATTGATTCGAGGACTTGATTCATTACATTTTGAAATGACAGAATACAGCGTTTGATCTGTGTTAATTCTACCGTTTAAGCTATGATTCCCATCAAGAGAAACACCAAATGAAGGCCAACCATTGCGAAAACCACTCTCATATGCATGAAGACCTTGAGTCAACATCACATTCGACTGAGTTTCTGAGGGGACTGCCATGCAAACTGGAATAATGCTGCCCCATCCCTGATTTAGAGCTTGTTGATAATCCTGACTTGGAATAGAAAAACTACCTCCAGGAAACATATTCTCTCGCACATATGCATCACCCAATCTTTTTTGCCTCATCTCCAAAGAAAGCGATGGATGGACAATCTCACCCCTCATATCTCGAGATACCCTTCCTCTCTCAATCATGGAATAGTTATCTGTTGGAAAATCTAAACCTGCTTGTTTTTGCTGATGATGACATTGCAGATTACTCTGATCTTTGAGAACAGATTGAAGGAGTTCATTGCAATCAGGGTTAGTGTATATACTAAAAAAAGGAAGATTATCAGTTCTCATATGCAGCATATCCTTCTTTTCATCTTTAGCTTGCTGATCAGCTTCAAGCCCAAGGACTTGCAGTGTTTGCCTATGCATATAATGCTGACTTCCGAGAGATAATTCCTGATGAGGTACATATACAGAATTAACTGCTGAAGAATCAAAATAATCACGGGGATTGTTCACTGCCCAACCATTACTAGCAGGTTGAAATGGATACTCTTGCACAGCTGGAATATCAACACGGTTCAGATTTCTTGGATACATGGATCCAATCAGAGAATTAGTTTCCACTTCTTCACTCCTTTTATCTCTAAGGCACTCTAAGGAATCAGTCTGGAGGTAACTATTAAGTGAACTTGTTTGCGGGTTATGACAACTATGTGGAGGAGCAGAGCTGCCTGGTGTCATCATTGTGCAGCTATCACTGAACGAAGAAATCTTCCTTGGATTATGATTATGAGTGAAAACATGGCCTGGTAAATATTCAACATTGGTATCTTGGGTATCATTCTGGTGAAGTCTGGAATTACTTCTAATTGTCTTTTCATCCTGACAAAAACTTAAGAGATTATGCAAAACTTATCTTCAGACAATCATGAAAGAAAAATAATTACTATGGGAAAACGTAATATTAATAGAGGAATCATGAAAGCAAAGTTCCTTTCAAAAAGAGGAATCAGCTAATTACAACTCTAATTCAGTTAACATTTTAAAAACTTATTTATGCAACTGCTCAAGGGCAAGATCTTAAGTCATTTCTCCAGAAACTACAGGGAGGATTTTAAAAATATTAATAGCATTAAAGGCACTTGCTGATAAAAAAGAAGAAAAAAAGGAACAAACACTTGTATAACAGGCTCTTATATCGGGCTATACCGAATTAAGCAAGAAACAAGAGTAGCAGACAAACCTTCGTTGTATCAGAAAACGGACTTTGAAATCCTTCACCAGCAGTAAGTGGCATTGATTTATCTAGAGAAATTCCTTTCGCATCACTCCTAGAAGACTGTAAATAAATCATAAGCAACTTAAGAAAGGGAAGGGGAAGACCCCATTCCATGAAATGAAATAACATATATAACACTACGTTTATGCGTTGAAAAGAAATGCCAAACCTCAATAAGCAGTTTTTGTCCCATCTCTTTTGCAAGGATGGATGCAGCTTTTTGCTTCTCTGATTGTCTCATTCTCATGTGAAGAAAACCTTCTTGAATATCTTTGGCCACCATCTTCAACCTTTAACAAAATTTTGGATTGAACCACAGAAATCTCAGGTGACCCAAAACCCCCTCAAAATAAAATAACCTGAAAACACTAACCAGTAATCATGCAACTTATTGTTCTCTTCTTCCTCGAATCTTTCAAATGGTTGAACATCCAGGGGTTCAACGATCCCTAACAAACTCTTTAGAGAGCTTGGATGAAGGTCATTGCCAGCATTTTTCAGGCTGTTTCTAAACCGTGCATGTTGCTGTTTGCTGACCTGGAAAACTAATTTAGTAAACACAGAGATAAATACCAGAAAGTATTACCACGTAATAGGTCAAAGGAGGGTAGAAAAGTAGGAGACAAAGAGATTATATTACAAGAAAAATTTCATAACCAAAAAAATTATGAGTTAAAAAACCTTGATATATGACATATATTTGGCTCCATCCCCAGGCTCAATGCTATGCTCCGGTAGCTGCTCTCTACTTTTAGGAACTGAGGACAATTTTGAACCACTCATGGACTCACCAAAATTTATGTTCAAGTCTTTTCTGTGTAATCAGCAAATTATACATTTTTCAATTCTTCAATTTCCAGAAAAAATGGATTCACAAGAAATTAAATGCATGCATCTCAATCCCATACTGCAGAGGACTAGCTCAAAATAAGGCCAAGGAAAATATCAACTAGTGACTTTCTGAATTACCTTATTTGGGACTCATTCTGGTTATCACTGCTGTATGCCAACTTGTTTTTATCCCAAAAACAAGAATCAGGTGTTGATGCTGGATTTTCTTCGATTCCACATAACCTACTCTCAGATGGAGGTGCACTTGTTTCAGCATTTTTAGTGGAACTGCACCCAATGCAATGTTTCCAATGAGATGTTAATGTGAGCGAAATATAAATGTTCAGCAAGCAAAAAATGGACACTATACTTCAATGTGTCATGCTCACGGACATTCATCTAATGTTGTCAGTACACAATATTACATCTTTAAATCCTATTTAAAACATGAGAAACATTAATAACAAGTGGCAACATACAAAAATAAAAACTAAACTGCAAATTACAATATACAGAAAAGGATAAGAAACAGACAAGTGAATAACCTCCAAATATCTTGCACAAATTCAACTTCAGGATATCGAGAGTTAGCACATTTTCCCTTCCAAAACTTCAAATTCCCGATCATGCTGAGACAAGAAGGAAAATATAAATTCATCAAAACATTCTAGTGAAGCCAAGTTTATACTTGATCGAGAAGATCAAAAAAGTTACAGTAAACCATACTCATGGTGATACTCATGTAAATTCACATAATAATCTTTCTTGAGGCCTTTCCGGGACTGCTCACTTTGAATAACAGTATCAGGATGAAGCTCTCCAAGACACAGAGAAGAACTCCTGCAGCATTTTGCTCTGGTTAATAAAAATAAAAATAAAAATTCTTTCTAACATGTTCCATCAAGACACTAAGTTTTTTTAGAAAGAAAAGGCCAAAAATAAGGTTCTATATGATTTTTTTTTCAAAAAAGTAGCTTCACAGTCCACATAAAAAAATATTAAAAAAATCCACAAAATAATCAAATGGAAATATCAAAACATTTAGGGGGAAAGAAGATAATTGATTCATCCACGAAAATGGCGAAAAAAAATAATCTTGTAGGCCACACCAGAGTCAATAAATTAGCAACTTCAACAGTGTCAGTTATTTGTAACTTCATCATTATCCCAGGTATTCCATTCCTGACCAAGATTGAAAATATTCAGTGGCAAACTGTACACACAAAAAATGACTATCATGGAAGTATTATCTGAAACTATAATATTTCAAGAGTTTACGAGATTTGGTTTCTAAAATTTGAAATTTTTTTATTGCTATGGGAAGTGTAATCAACTATTCAGTAAGGGTACAACTATTGTTGATGAACCAACTTCTTGATAAAGAAGTCAAATAAAATTATCAAGTTTCATAAAGATATAGTCTTTGAAGTTGCAAACACGCAAAAAATAGAGAAAAGAAACTTGCCATCTCGTAAAAGGATTTCCAAAATGAAAATTTTCCCCGGCAAGCAAAGCCTGCACAACTGCATCAGGACTCAGACCTTTAGGAAGAAGGCATGAAAGACGTTTTCTTTCCCCATCAGACAAATGACTCTGCCAGACCTATAACCAGTCCCATGTGAACAATAATTAATCAGGAACCAAAAAAAAATCAGAGGCTATTAAAATGAAATCCATGGACTCCATTACCTCATATGACAGAACATCGAAGAGATTTTTTAAATCAAATATCCCCTTTGGGACAGGGAGGATATCAGCCAAAGCATTCTGACAATAAGATTTAGGCTCAATAAATGGAATCAACTGCCTTCGCAACAAACCAATTTGCTCTCTTTTGGGTACTACATTTTTTTTCTTGTCATCCCACTCGAGGGAGATGTTAACACTCATTTCAAAATCACCTCTCTGAGCACACACTTTTTTGTTTTTCACCCTACACTGCTCGCTCAAAAGGCACCCAACCATGGCTGTTGCATTTGACCGTTTCTTTTGCTTATCAGGCATATTTTATCCGAATACACTACTGCATAAATCTGGAGAAAAATGAACATGTTTTATCATCTTCTTGAAAATCATAGCCAATGCAAAGCTACAAAAAATTTCATACTCTTTACTGTGAAAGGTAGAGTGCAAGAGCCCAATGACGTTCTGAATTAATTTGTATAATCTGATACGAAATGACTAAATTAGAAAAGGAAAAATAGAGAAAAACGCACATGGATTCTAATCCTACAAAATTAAACTAAATTCAGCCCGCGTTATAATCAATAATAAAGCCACAGAGAAGGAAATAAACTTCGTTACATTCCCATTCCCCGAGCAATGATTTAATGATCAGATTAACAAGTGATAAGATGAGAAAGATATCATCTGGTATCCCAGTAAACCAAATCATACGGAAAATCCATCCACTTAACCTGGCGCTTATTTGTCAGTCCATTAAAAATTTGAGTCTTGATTACGATTTTCATGGAAAGCCAATTAATGTTATCAAAATAATGAGACCTCCACAAGTTTCAACAAAATCGATGGTCGGTAAAACAAGCCCAGAAATTCTCAGTGTCATGGCGAAGCATGGAAATTTCAAATACCCACCAGAAAATCCGATTTTTTCAAGAAAAACAATAAAAATCACATCACGAAATGAGAAAATCGACCGGAAAACAAGAAATTATCTACTTAACTAGAATTAAAAAAAACCCAACAGGCAGAATGAGGAGAAGGAAGCCCTTACGTTAAGGAAGGCGGGAAAAAAGCTTATCGGAAGGCCAGACGATTACGAATCAGATAAAATATCAGCGGAGAGGACTGGAGGAAGAACAGATGACGGCATCGTCTCGTCTACGAGAATACTCCACCACACCACGCCACGCCACGCCACGCCACACCCACACCCACACCACACCCACACCCACACCGTGAATGCAGACAAAAGACGAAGCCCAAACCCAATCTCACCAATTTATCTTCTCCTTAATATTTGTCATCATCTTTTAGTAGAAAATAAATAATAATTCAGTTTTAAAGTAAACGATAATATTTTTTTCATTAAAACCACACAGTCAAAGTCGCACGTTAAATTTGGTTTTCGAATAATATTACGAGTCTTATAAGCAATAAATACATATCATTTCTGTCACATTTTTATTAAGTTATGTTTTTAAACCATTGTCGAAATTGAATCCATTGATAGTGAACTTGTTTTAGTATCTTATCTAATTAGAAATTCTCTAGTTTTTTAGTTTTTTTAATATCCTTATAAAATTCACTCAATTGTTGATATATTGAGTATGGAGATCGATGTTGATAACCGATCGATGTTGATGGATATGATCGTTATTGGTAATCGATCGTCATGGAACAGATACTAACAGTTTCAGAGATCATGTGATGATTTGCTCGGTCGGTCAGTCAGGAGGAGCGACCGTGCATGCCGAGAAACTTGATATCGTGATATATTTGATCGATGAGTATTAAGTGCTCAGTTAAAACACTTGAGGAGTTAAAATTTTTCCAGGATATGGAAATCAATTAGAGATTTGGTAACAGAATTAGACGAATATTAGGAAATCTTTTATAAGATTCCTAATTATGACACAAACGCATCCCTATAAATATATGTTATGTAATTCATAAGTTATATTCCGAATCTCATCTCAATATATATAGTTCTTCGTAGAGAATTAAGTTGTAATTCTTCAAATAATGGATTTTGATCGTGTCATTATTCACATGGTTTATTACCCGCCTTGGGTTTTCCACGTTAAAATTCTTTTGTCTTCTTTGTTTGCTTACACAATTTTCGGTTTCTAATCACAATCTATTTTGTATGTATTCCCAATAATGTTGTATATAATCATGACATTTAGACCGTTAAAAACATGATACGATTTTAAGATTAGATTTCTTTGGTTCTACATGATATTAGGGCACGATCTTGTGCGATTATCGCCCCACTATTTTTGTAGGCGTTATAAAAGACATTACAATTTGTAATGACTATACCATCATTTGAGAAATTTGAGTAATTTCAACTGATTGTTGTTATTGCGATAAAATCATTTTTTTAGCAATCTGATCATCATAATTGCAACGGTAGGCTTTTTCGGTTCTCCAATAATCACAAATTTGTAATGACTATATCATTATGTTTACAACTTATTGTTGTTTTTGCAAGATCATCGTTTTTTAGCAATCTGATCGTCATTATCGCAACGGTGGGCTTCTTCAGTTCTCCAATAATCACAAATTGTGTTGTATTTATCGTTAAAAAATAGCGTTCAATGTCGGTACAAAAACCAATTATCGAATAATCGTGACTTGAGAAATTACTATGTTACCCTTATTTGCAATAAGTAATATATGAGTATCTTTTTAATATATAAAGTATATTAATATTGTCAAATAAATCACACTTATAATGCATGAATTTTACTATACATTTTAAAAATATATGATAATCTTTATCTCTTATTTAAGTAACACCCTTCATCAAATGTGAGATCTTTGTTAATATTTAATCCAAACAACCATGTTATTTTGTTATCATTATACCAAACAAATTCATTAATGAATGATTATTGTAGGGATGAGAGCGATTAGATATGAGATAATTACAACATTAATAGTTACTAATTCACTAAACTAACTGTCTCCATGTTTTCCATCCCCACCCCACCCCCTCTTATTCCTTTCATCCCCGTCCAATGCTCATCCCCATTGATTAGCGATTGATTACAATATTGTTTTTTCCAAATTAATATATATAATATCATTTTATGTTATTGATAGCATAAGATTAAATTTATAACATAAAATTATGAAAAAAATTACATAAAAAATATCCGAGGAGCATTGCTCCTATAGTATTGCTATCTAATATATTTTTACTTTCATGGTATATATTACTTCATCATCCATTTTTTATCGCTACTTGTTAGGAAATTGCGGTGAGACTTTCCTTTATCCATGGTCCGGACCAAATTAATATGCTAGGAACAAGTGTAAATGAAGAAATAAAAGGACATACAATGTGGAAACTCAATACCAAGAATAAAGCACATGACCAATATATCTCTATCATGAACTCATCACATGAAGAATACAATGACTGTAAAATGAAATTTACCGAATGATCCGTAAAACGATGCTCCATAGTCAATAACTCATGACTCGATTGGATTAGCAATGCACAAAACTATTACATGTTGGGAAATTTCCCGTTGAGAATAGTTTCTTTAATCCGAAGCCGGATCGAATTAATGCGATAAAAATAAAGTGTAAATGAATAAATAAAAGAAGATACAAGATTTAGCGTGAAAATTCAAAACCGTGAAAAATCATGGGACTGATAAACTTCAGTCGTGAATTCAATAACATAAAAACAATAGGGAACACTCTCTTTCAAGTTTGCTCACCAATTGTTTCAATGAGATAATCATTTATAGGGTTCGGAATATCATCTAAATAAGAAATATCTAACCAAATTTCTACAATATTTGCATTACATATTCTAAATATATTCTTTTCATATCTTTGACCATATCATCATTTCTTATACATCTAATCAAACTTATTAATTTAATTTATTACACATAAATTACATAATTCAAAGGCATGATGTCATACCCTTAAAAATAGAATACAAGGCTATGCATTAAACTATAATATTGATCATTCTATAATACACAATATAAGCTAATATACATAGTCATTTACTAATACCTTATCTATATGTAACATAAAATTGAACTAAAGTTATTACAAAATAAACTAGGACAATTGCTCATTATCTTGATTCAATCATGACAGCATATATTCTACTGTTCTTCTTCACTACATGTATAACAATATTTCATTGAGTGATCCTAAAAATGATGAGAACAAACAAACAATATAATAATGCAACATATACCATCACCTAAACATGAACATAATATATAAACAGAAGCACATAATCTGCATATTATTGTTTTTATCATGTTAGATTTATCAACATAACATTCATTGCCCCTACGTTAATCATTGGCTTACGCATCACCAAGAATCAAGGAACATAATTTATGAGTCGTCTAGTATCAGAAATAGACAGAAAGCGTGACCAATCCATCGATATTTTCAACTTTCAGCCATACTTCATTCTTAACATAATCTGGTCTGATGTAATCACATAAATGAACTGATGATCTAGATCATAACGTGACTGAAACCACGCTTTTGATGTGTTGTCATAGTTGTGCATCCACAAACTCTTTAATTTTCACATCATATCACATAAATACATACATATGCTGAAACTGTTTTGAAAAATTGCACAACAGTTTGTCGACACTGTAAAACCATGCGTTTTTCACTCAAATGACATCTAAAAATCACATAAAAATACTAATTTGAAAGCTGATTCAATGTTATAAAAACAGACAAAAATGACTATTTTATTAGAGCTTTGTAAACATGAGAAAACACACCAAAACATGTTGTTCTGTCTGTAGAGGAAATTCTATATTGTTTCTGTAAATCGTAAAATAACTTGATGTTCTGCTTTCGGTTTTCATAAAATGTAAAGTAATCTGAAACTAGGCACGTAGAGGTTTCTATACATGTAAAAATCATAATCATATGACATCCATAGAAATAACAACAAAACTTGTAACATAGAGCAGTAACGTGAATGTATATGCAGTCTAATGTACATGCTGCTCTCAATCATTCCACTCACATTCGATTTCTTCTTGATTTCTATTGTCCATAACCTTCAAAACTGAGCTAAACTTGTTGCAAAACCATCCTTAGAACCAAAATACATTTCTAACCAACTTAAAACATATTTTTCTCAAACTTACTCCTCAAATTTCTGCTTGGTTTTGGCTGCTGAAAAATTGTGTTTCTTGTTGTGGTTTCTTACTCATTTTTTCAGCAAATGACTCTTATCCTTCATGTTTATCCTTTAAGTAGTCACAACTTGACATCATATTCATGCAATCAACTAAAGTCTAGATAATCACATTTTTACTAAAATAAAGGGTTTTACAATGAATATTTACTCTTTTACACTCACGAATCTCAATTTAAGTCCAATTCGACTATTGTAAAGTATACGCACCACAATCATCCGATCTTCATGATAATTTTTCCCCGATCGGTCTTCCATGGTGCTCGACATTACATAGCCCCCTCGGTACCCCTGGTCACTCATGTCGACCGACCAAACCGAGTCTTCCATATTAAGTAGAGTTTCTCTTCCCATTTAGTCATGCATGTAATTGGGCCCTTCGGCTATCACCTGACCTCCATTCAAACAGTATATCATCCGACTCGGCAACATACACTTATGCTTCCCTTCTCTTCTTCTTACAATCAAGCTTCAACTGCCCCACTTCCCATAATTCCAACACTTCGGTTAGTCATGTGACTTAGATTTCCCATGAGTTTTTCCATTTGACCGATCGTCTAGGACGCCATCGTCATCACATCCCCCTGCCCCATCAATTATTATACCGATCAGACTCTACTACCAATGTGGCATGGTCGTTGCATCCCCGATGAGATCTCCGCACTTCCGCATTGATTAGTCTATCACACACTTCAATAAACTTTAACTTGTTGGTTGGCTACTGATCACGTCAGTCGTGGTCCCCAACTATCCGGCATCGTTCCAAGTAAAATGAATGTCAATTGATCATCTTTGATTTCTGCTTCATCAGTGCAAATTGTCCGGTAAGATAATTGAACTTGTTCAAGTGTTTGGAAACTTATTCAAGGTGTACAACTTATTCACAAAGTGTACAACTTATTCACAAAGTGCACTAGATTTGTTGATGTGAGTTTTGCGTACATATCCTCAATTAACTTCATCATCCCGTGCGTAGTGCTTTTATCGAAAACGTTGAAGGCAACATTTCTCGTTAAAGTCTCCACTATGACGCTAGAGCCTTTTCATCGATTATCGACCACTTAGTATCTTTAATATCGATTGATTTATCCTAATTCATAGTAGCGCAAGATAATATCTTCGCATGTTCATTCAATCTGCAACTTCCAATATTGATAGTCATCGAGATTGAAGATCTTCAAGATCACTGGATATTCCACCATCGCCATGATCCATCACCAAATATTGGGAAATTCAGTGAGAATTCCCTTTATCCGGGACTCCAAACGTATTAATGCAATACGGACATGCGTGGATGAAGAAATAAAACGAGACAAACAATTTCATGTGGAAACCCGAAATTGGGAAAAATCATGTGACCGATAAACCTCGGTCATGAAGTCACTTTTATAAGAAGAATATGGAAACATTTTGCAATATATCTTCAATATACTACGTAGGTTTGATAAGAAAATGATCTTTCTCTTACGTCGATTCAAATCTAATATGATCGCTATAAAATAGACTTGTCTCAATCATCCGTTCAGTATCCTAGATTGATCGACATCGATTGGTCAAGCCAATCAACATCGCCACTTCATATTAGGCTTTACATCGGTCAGTCTTCCACGTTGATCGACATTACATAGCCCTCTGGTTCCCATAGTAGGTCATGCCGACCGACTCATGTCGGAACGAGAGAAGATATATTGCATGCTAAATCGAAGACCGTTAGAGAGAGGGTGTGACAAAGCTCAACTGAATCATCTGATATATTAAACAAAAAATATAGAAATAAAAATTGTATCCCTGATATGGAATCATAACAATCATCGAATTCTAATAACAATTAATGAATAAGATTTGATTTTATATTTGTTGTTTGTGGAGACAACTTTAAGGAAATAAAAGAATAAGAAAGGACACATCGATTTAACATGGAAACCCCAAAAGAAGGGAAAACCACAGTGTCGAAAAGGAATTATATGCAACTAATTCAATAAATAAATCAATGAAACAATGTACAATATAAGAGTGATCGGCCGAACAGTAAGAACAATAGGCAGGTTGAGATGATCAAAAAGTTTCTTGGGATAACAAGTAGAACGTGTCCTTAATCTTCAAATCTCCTCATTTATGTAGAGGTAGGATGTCAACTTTTCTTCCCGATTTCACGTCAATTCTGTTACCATATATCCTTAAAATAAACAAGTTTTCTTAAGAAGCGCGTTTGCCAAAATACCGTTGCTTCTGCACACCTTAGCTGGCATCTACGTGGCATGACCGATCGAATGTGGTAGGGATCGATCCAATGCCCTAAGGACCGGTCAAACACTTAGCATTTTCAACGATCGTCATTTCCACATGAGCCTGATATGACTAGACCCAATTCAATTAGGCTTGGTCTCAAGATCATTCAGTCCGGCCTGCTTTTCGAGTTTAGGCCGACCTTTTTGCATGGGTTGCGGCATTCTCACGTACCCGGTCCTGTGGTTCCCATTAGTATTGGATCAAGACCAGTGTCATAGTCGGTGTGTGAGCAAACCTCAGCGATGACGTTGGGTTCATAAGGAAGGGTGGATGGAAGACTCCTTGGGTATGCTGAAATAGTTTTGACGAATCCAACATCGATTATAGACGGAAAACAATTAGAGATTAAATATGATGATTCGCAAACACTTACACGATATATTTTCCCTTACAAATTGACATATATTTCAATGTAACTGTAAAGTTAAGCGTACTAATCATAGAGTAGAGACAAGATAAAGGATTCATTAGAAAGTTTATGAATACAAAAAAATTAAAACCTTGAGAGACAAGATAAATGATTCATTAGGGATAACCTAATGAGAGACATGGATTAGACAAGTTAAAGGATTCATTAGGGATAACCTAGTCTAAATAAACAGTTTCATACAAGTGAGAGACATGTACTTAACATAGGTTCTCCAATCCTTAACAATGTGAGAATCGAAAAGCAAATATAGGCCAAGTATTTATGTTATGTTCGTTGATAAAGTATTTTATTCGAATGAGAATTCATGTTCAAACATTGTTAAAATACTTATATGAATATTCATGTTCATTCGAATAATCATCATGTTCGAATGATCTATTCAATTTTTTTGAATTTAATATTGAATTTCAATATAGTAAAATTGATTTTTTAGACTAAAATTGAAAAAAAAAATTATTTCATATTTGGAAGAAAATAAAACAAAAGCATTATAATACTTATAATTCATTAACAAAATAGAAAAATATGGGAAGATATGTGAAATATGATATCTTAGATTTTTAAAAAAAATTATGACATTTAATAATATATTTATATTGAATATAAATATAATAATATATTTGATCACGAAAATTCATGTCATCACAAAAATATTCATATTTATTCAAATTATAACCGAACATAAAAAAATGTTCAAACAAATATCATGTTTATATTCGAACGAATGAATACGATCATATACGAACTGGACACATTTCAAATACGAACTATTTGGATTGCATAACTAACATATTTAGGGCAAGTAAGAGTTTAAATACATAACCATCTTACAATATTGTGATAATTTCATGGATTAATGCTTGACGCAGACGAGGTCATCTAGTTTGTTGCCATCCATTTTGTACATCGATACGCCCTCCATTTGATTGTACTGATCTTGAGCTTCTTTCCTTAACTTCTCAAATGGCATTGTTTCCCACTTGCCATAACTCGACTTCTTCCGCAAATCACTCATGTCTGGTGAACCAGAAACCGGCCCGGGGCTCCATTGTCCCCATACTTTGCAGCTGCGGAACTGACCCGAACCCCCCTCTCGACCGGTTAAGTTGTCTTTCAAGCCCACAGCTGCAGCGTGAGCTCGGCTTATTGCCTCTCGAGTTGGTATACTTGACCAGTCTTGCTTCCTTTTGTCTCTCATCGGAGAATGGATCCGAATTACCTGCAAAACAAGAGGTGATTTGCATTGAAGTTGAAACAACTGATTATCCTTGAAGAGAATGAAGAAACTAACACCAAGGCATTCAAGAAGCTGATAGTAAGCTCTTCCTTGGAGTGGATTGTGTCCTTTCCTTGGTGTCGAAAAGTATCTAGTCCTGAACCGACAACAAAATAAAACGGGGCGACAGAAAAAGGAATCCACAATACATTCAAAGCATCAGTCTGACCATTCAGTATATCCGGGATCAACGGTGAAACCATATATGTCGACAATATCACACATGGAAAGTGCAAGCTCTATTGATTTCATTCCGGTTCCCTTGGCACCCCTACGAAGTACAATACCTTGAAATAGATAAACCGGATTGGGGATTATCTGCAGTGATAGAAAGATGAATTTCAAGTGTCATTTCAGAAATATTTTTATAAATGCCCATGTGCAAAATTTGCTTACACATTTAGTTATCATCTTCCATATCTACCTTTATCATTGCGTTGATATCTCTATGAGTCAGACTTTTTATGATAAGCACTTCATCATCTGCCAAAAAAGTTCATGTATCAGTTCTTTACCTCAGTTTACATATACAAAATGGCCATTCAGGGCAATGAATACTCTATTTTTGGTGTTTCTCACGTAAAGAATTGATTACAGAAAGCATGTAAAATCAGAAATTAACAAGTTCTCTTTCAATAACTAGGAAAACGCTTTGGTGGTGTAAGGAAACATTGGAATAGAAAGCATAGGCTTAGGCATAAATCTCCCTTATTTGATGTAAATCGTAATTGTGCAAGAAAATATCATGAAACAACTGTATACCTGATCCGTTGAGAATAGTAATCATGTTACGAGCAGCACCCCTAACAACAAGGCGAAAATCTCTCTTCAGACCTACGTACTTCGCGTATTTCTGCAGTGCATATAAAGTTGATGATGTTGAAACAAACAATACATAAAAAATTAGTAAACCATGACAAGCCGTAATCCAAATCAAGCCTTTTTTATAAGAAGATAGGAATGAAGTTGACAAGCCAGGCAACCTTGCAGCATGATATTAGAGGCAGAAAACTAGACAAATAGAACAAGAAACGACAGTATTCCTAGTATTAATAATGTAAAAAAATTGATACAAGGTACATTGTAAATATTTACCTCATTAACAGGGGCTTCATTGTCTCTTATGACAGCATCATGACTGTCAATTTCTTTTCCAAATTCTGTCTTCAAAAGATCTCCAGAGTTACCAACAACAGCACAATTTTTAAATTGGCGCGGATGGAAAGGAGGTTTTGCAGGTAAAAGAACATTGAGATTTTCTTCACAAAGTGTTTTGTTGTGGCATTTTTTCACTCCTCTGGGAAAGTAAAAAGACATAATCTTAAAAACAATTATGGGGGTTCAACTTGACTCACAGAGTATGAAAAGTGGTAATGGAACGCCAGCTTAAATTTTGCAGGAATTAATAAAAAAATTGTTAACTTACAACTGTGCAATCCTCTTTGGAGCGTACTCTAGCCATCCAGAAGGACGCGCATCCAAGTATTCTCTTGTCAACACAGTGGTCATATTACGATACTGAAATTAAGATACAAGTAGACTTAATTGAATGGCAAGGAAACATATCGCTACCATCAAATAATTGATGTAAAATGATGAGAACCTGTTCCCACAAGAGTAATGCTTCACAAACATCATATCTGTACTCCAATGGCTCAAAAATTTTGAACTGTTCATTGTACTGCCAATCAAAAAAATAAAAATTCCAAACAATAAACGAAACAGCAAAACTTTAGAATCGAAATGAATATTAGAATAATATCTGAAGCTTTGTGTAAGAGTCAAACCCAGGTGCTATTAGTCCCTTCAGGAAATTTGAGTATCAAATTACAATGGTCTACAATCTGAGCAGTGATTCCAAGTCCTCTGTCAGCCTAAAATTATAAAGACAATTACCATAAAAGAGAAAGAGCATAAAACATTAAGGAAAAAACGATAACGATAAAATCTCAACACTTTTCAATCCTAAGATTTCTGTGAGTTCCACATAGAAACAAAACAATTAACATGGAGATTGGAGACAAACCACGCACTGCTGAACATTGGCCTCGAAATCATATAAAACACCAATATGCGCTTCCAAATAATGTGCCACGCCACGTCTTCCTGAGAATAAGGGCGATCCGGAGGTATGATATGAGTAGTAGAGAATAGAAATTAGCGATTCACGCTAACGACCAAGGAAAACAATGTACCCACCCGTAAAGGTAGACTGAATTGTAAAAACAAAGAGAGTGAAAAATGCGGCGGCGAAAAGGACATGGGTGAACGTAGGCCTTCTTGTCAAAATCTTCCTCAGAGCTCGCATCTCCACCGTTAAATTAATAAGATTTCAGATCTCCTTAACAGTACGTTTCCCCTCGGAGCTCCGCCGTCCTTCTGTTCGGCTCTTACTTTGATTTTGGGACATGAAATTTGAAAAAGGCAACCACTATATTCCACTTTCTTCCTCGCCTTGCTTTTGCTGTCTGGTGATTGCTGCAAGAGGGGACGATTAAACTTGATTTTGAATCTACGTTGACAGCTTAAAATAGGCCTAGGCTTCTTTGAAAATAGTAATATAGTATTGTACTTAAATGGGCCGAGGCTTCTCTGAAAATAGTATTGGGCTTGAGACCACTCATTTTAAACATAAAAATCCAATTCAATTCATAACCTCATGTCCATAGTTAGTTGTTATCAATGTTTTTATACTGATTTTATTTTCATATGGGTTCAGACCGATATAAGCAGTACGATCAGTATACTGGTTATTACCATATTTTATTTATTTAAAAAAAAATTTTTAATTAGTTTTTTAGGATCGGACAAAAAAAAACTCGAAAACCGACCACAATACTCAGTATTGGACGGTACCACACCAGTACTACCCGATATTTGGCGTAACCTATATATCGTCTTGTATAAAAATATATATTTTTAAAATTTTTTGGGTCCAACTAGAAAAACAAAGGTTCTGTCCGAAAATCCGATACCTGTAAATAACAGTGTCAACCGATTTTTCAGTATCGACCTATATGAAAAGATACATTGTAACTTGTAAGATCTTTTTTGATTTTTCACAATAAAGACATGTATTTGATTTTTTGAATTAAAATATATTCGTTTCAATCGTTCCTGTCTGCACCAGAAAGTTTCTGGTTATTCAGTTCACCAGAATCTGAATTCCAATATTCAGATCACTAATATTCAACAATTCCTGTTTAGTTTAAACTCTGGTTAGGAGTAAAATTCCAAGATTAAACACCACTGGTATACTTATACAAAGAGCTTTTAATTCTCTTTCTATTATCAAATGGCTAAGTCTCAAGATACCAAAATGTATAAAACAACATTAGAATATTTAAGCAGATTTCTGAAATGGCACTTCAAGCTTACCTTACCACAACTGCAGAAACCGAAACAAGCCATTTTCCTTAACTGCTGCTCTGCTACACAACAATGGAAGATGATAACTTCCCCTCCCCTGTTTCTGCCTACTCCTATTCCGATTCCCAATCCGTATTTAACACTTTCTGGATCAAAGCCATTCTCTGATCCCCAACTCATAGTATGGAATCTAGGTGTCTTCATCTCCAGCAGCAACGGTGGAGGAAGAGTAGTGAAGATCAATATCAGGCTGAGGAAACAAAAGCTTAAGGCGAAAAGCATCGACTCCGTTCAAGTAGTAACGGAAAAGCCTTTTGGCTCTGATGAACCCTAGTCGACCATATAGAGCAAGTGCTCCCTTATTTGTAACTTCAGCTTCCAGAGTAACCTATAAGGAATTCATACTGATTAGAAGAAGAAAATACCCACCAGGTAAAAGAATCATTTAAAGACCACCAAAATACCTCCTCGCAACCTGAATCAGCCATTACTTTTATTGATCTGGTTACGAGTTCTGTTGCTGCAAATCAATAAGACAAATTAGAATCATTCAGATTGAAGATTATCACTAGCATTAATAAATCTACGAGAATTTGGATTAAAAATTCACCAATTCCTCTGCCCCGATAAGGGTGGAGTACCACAAGCATTGCAATGTAGCCTCTGAAAGTATCGCGGTGATCCCCCATCTTGCAAACAACCGTCCCAACGCATTTACCTTTATGAAACGCCTGAAAAAAGAAACGTGTTCATTGAAATAGCTCTTTCTTCAATCAATCACGAGACAAAAGGAAAGCAACGGAAATCAAGGTTACGAGAAATGAGAGATGTGGCCATAGATAAACGAAGTATCTGTAGGTGAAGATGGAGTAGGGTTCACTCAATTCTTGATCCACCAACTCCATAATCAACGGCAGATGATGCTCCCCGCCATAGCTCAAGTATTCTATCTCTGATGGCTCGAATTCCGCCTTAACGCCCCCCTCCTCCATAAGCCAGCGACTATCGGATCCGCCAGAGTCATACAATCTCCATCACTCAATTGGGGGCCCTTGGACATCAAAACCTTCCCCGTGGTAATGATTTTAATTGGGTAACATAAAGAAATATGTCGTTAATTTAATATTTTTTAATTCAAAATTAAAAACCCTAATTAAATTAATACAATATATGATTTACCAGTGAAGCTTGTTTAATATTGTGATGAACAGTGTAGTGAAATATGTCTACCATATTGTTATAACTTATAAGACAAATAAATCATACAAATTTATTATGTGTGCATGCTAAAATTCATTTTGTTAAAATCAATGATGATTTGAGAAAATAATAATTCATTCTTACTCTTAATAACTAAGATATAAATATAATTTTTTCTTATATATATATTGAGTAAAATGTAAAAAATTTTGATTTACTTCTAGAATTTATAAATGATTGTGTATGACTAAGTAAGATTTAAATAAGTCATTGATACATTTACCAAAAAAATATTATTATATTTTAAAAAGAATTACATTCTTGCGATCAACCATGGAAGTTATAACGTGGTATCTCACCCAGTATATCGGTTATACTGATAAATATCGATCATGATCGATACACCGATATTCCGATATAACACAAATATACCACCGATATATATGAAAAATAATGGGATTGTCGAGTTTAACAAACATGAGTGCCAATCGTTAAGGTTTGGGAAAATTGATCGTCCTCGTTCGAACTCAATAAATACATCCTACACTATAAACAAATTCACACCACTAACAAATCCACTACGATTGTATCATTGATTAGTTAGATATTTGTGTAAAGTCATTGAAGCAACCATATATTGAATAATATAAATATGTTTTTAATATATGAGAAAATGGCTACATCAGCCCCAAATTTATGCAATATTGGCGAAATTTATCTTCAGAATTTGTAATGATATATTGAGTCTACGAACTTTAAGGTCTTGATTGATTTGATCCTCCAAATTTGCAACATTCAGATCCTAAAGTACCAAAATCGATCCCATAAATTTGATTTTGACCTAGGAACCATTTGCAAAATTGAGAACTTTAGTGATCAAATATGTCATACAAACTGATTTTGCCAAAAGTTTGAAAATATGTGTATCAATTTTGTCATTTTCATAATTTGTGAATCAAAATTGCTACAATTGTAAAATTTTGGAGATAAAAATTATCAAAATTGTGAAACTATGGGGACCAAATTTGCATCTCACTCATATAATATTAATTCGTTGAAGCTAGTTATTTTTTTCGAAGATGTTATGGTTAATTCTCTCTTGGTGATCGTTTTATGAAATTATTGATAGGCTAGGGCCCTTTTGGTTTGTTATAATTATTTTGGGTAAATTTTTGTAATTTTGAATTTAATATTTAATGTAGTTTTTCTTGCAATGTGAATTACTTTAATCAAGATACAAAACATGATTCAGATGATGTAGAATCCGAACAAGAACCACCATCATTCTGATTATATGGTAGTTTGGTGGATGAATCCTTTCCTCACATGGTTGCAAATGATTCTAGATTGACTAGCTTTTAACTGGAGTTCTCTCTAATATTCCATCCAATTCATACCCGGGAGATCCTGTAATTGCAATCATTTGCAAACGCTGTGCGTGAGTACTTGTCTTATAATACACCGAATCATAAGTTAGAGTTGGAGTTGTGAATGAGATTCCAAAATAAAGCAGAAGTTCTATGAAGTTTGTTATTTCCACATCATCATGGTGTTTTAATTTATAGTTATAAACAGCCACGAAGCTAGATTGCTTTATGAAAGGCCATGTGAATGTTGGATTCATATTTACGCGAGACATGTAGAACCATGTGTCAATTTCTAAAGGTTACACATCACCTTCATGTGATACAAATAAGGTCATCTTCAACTAGGGATGAAAACGAACCGAATCGAACCGAACCTTTGTGATTTTTTGAGGTTCGGGTTCGGCTAGAGTTCGAAATTCTGGTTCGAATTACAACAAATGGATTGGTTTTTGAAGTTTATTAAACACAACATACATGAAAATCATCTAGTCATCATACTTTTATATGTTAAGCATGTAGAAATGATCCTAAAAAGTCAAAACAATGCAAAATCATGGATCCATTATCTTCACAAATCAAAATATCACAAAAGTAATGCGCCAAGATTAGTAGCTAATAACCTGCTGAAAGCTATAATTCACAAATCACAATAATAGTACCATATCCATGTAAAATTAGTAACTAATTTACTTACAAATAAATTGATTTTTCATTCACTTACTCAACATCAAGATCTATTTTGACAAGTCACCCATTATTGGTTGTGTTCACTCTAAAAATGAAAATGTAAAAAGATCAAAAAGCAGGATGCATTAAGTATATTAAATAGTTAAACTTACTTTAATTCCATTTGTCAATCCATAAAAGTGTCTACACCAATATCCAACACATGAGCATTCCTATCGTTTTAGGAGCAAACGAAACATATGTTGTGGTCAAAAGATCAGGAGTATCAATAGTTGTCCGGTTCGTAGTAAAATGAACTCAGATTTAATTTGTTTGAATGGGGGGAAACGATTAAAAATAAAGGGGCAAATAACACGACGATCTTAGAGTAGAAAAACCCATCAGAAAAGGGAAAAAAAACCACCTCACTAAGAGTTGAAAACACTCTTAGCCGATATATTAATGAAACAGTTCATATTACAAACAATGAAGGCTTATGAAGATGACTAAGGGAAATAAGAAGACACAAATGGTAAAACCTGCAGAGTATTGACTGATTTACGCATCTAAAAGGTCATGTTTTAGTTAACTATCGAGCTCTGTATTTATAAAGAAGAGAACGCGTGGGGATCACGCCCTGTAACCGCCTCTGACAAAGTCTTTTTCCCATGGCAGAAAACGTGGATGAGTCCGAAGTGCAGTCTGCGTAATTAGGCCCGAAGCATGGAAAGCATGACCAAGCCCAGAGTGCAAGACATGTGGGCCGTAATCGTCTGGACCGCTCCTTGGTGATGGATAACGTGCAGCGCTATCCTTCGGTCATAGTTATTGATTAATGGGCTTAGCCCAAGTTGGCATTCGGGTTCAGTTATCATTGCTGGGTTGAATCTCTGTTGGAAATTGGATTGGGGGCCTTGAGGTTCGTCTTCCGACACTTGGGCCGGCCTAGAATGGCTTGAGCCTCGTCTAGTTCAGGATATAGGGCTCCGAAATTCTCATCAACATCATTTATCAATTACTATGCTTCCTGCACTAAATGTAGCCTCATATGCAACTGTTGTGATTGATATACCTAGAATATCTCTTGACATTGAAGATAAGATTGTAAATTTATAAGTGTTCATTTTCCACCACATTAATGCATCAAGTTCATTTATTTCTTCACATTGATAGCATCCTTCCTCAAAATATATATCAAGTTCAAATTTTTTAGGTCCCACTATTTCAACAGACGTCATATAAGAAGAGAATTGGGACCATCCAGAATATGAAGGTTGTTTGCAATTCTTTGATAAGATAATTCATTTCTTTAGATCCCAAATGATTCGATGAGCTATCTGATTGTGCAATCTCTATAGAACTCTTTTCAGTATCTACATACTCTGTGTACAATGCTTTTAAATTATATTTGACAAGTTGCACATGTTCATCAACTTTATCTTCTTGAAACAACTGTGGAAAATAAAATTCTATGGCTTTCATTTTAAATCTAAGATCCAAAACCGCACCAATAGACATCAACATATTGCATTTTCCCCAATACTTATCAATTTTTTCCTCATCAGTTGAACCATATTTTTCAAAAAATCTTTGTCATCCTCTCGAATAGTATCCAAGGAAACTTTCATAGCAAACACTTCATTTAGAAACAAATTTGCAGTATGGTACTCACTTCCATAGATAATTTTTGTTGATGTGTAAAAAACCCGCAAGTTAGCACAAACGTTTTCTAATTTGTTCCAATCAGATAATGTTGGACATCTTTTATAAACTGGTTCACGCTCCTTAAACTTTTGGAGCACTTCTTTGAAGTTGATTGCAATATTCAACATTTCATAGTGAAATTTCATCTTGTTTTGCAATCATCGATCAATTTTTTGTTCGGAAGATTCAATTGCTTCACAATTTCGGCATAAAGTAGCACTCAGCCTTCTGTTCTACGAATGAATTCTATACTTTCACGGATAATTGAAATAATGTCTTTTATTCACTAAGACCATCTTGTGCAATAAGATTAAGTATGTGCGCACAACACCTCACATGAAATAATTTTCCACCACATATTTTGCTTGTCCTTGAGAACTAATCTCTCATATGTTCAATAGCAACATCGTTAGCACTAGCGTTATCAACTGAAATTGAGAATATTTTGTCCTCAATTTTTCAACTTCTCATACACTGGAAAACCGCATATGCAATCTGTATGCCACCACGGGGAGGTTTAAGATGAACAAAGTTGAGAACACGCTTATGTAATTGCCATTTTGTATCAATCCAGTGACATGTGATTACCATGTACTCAAGCCTTTGATTTTTAGACTTCCACAAATCTATTGTCAAACAAACCTTGGTAATAGATTTAAGTGATTGCTTCATATTATTTTTCTCAGTTTCATAAATCATAAAACAATTTTTTCTTGTTGTAATTCTTGATATACCAGTCCACAATAGCATCCCACGTTTAAAAAAAACATGTTAAATCCTCTTTCTTCAACAATTTTAAATGGATGCCCATGCATTAGTATCCAAATAGCCGTTGCCTCTTTCATCTTCTCCATGTCAAATTTACCATCCTTTAATGGAGAAAGTGAACTAGAGTTTAACCATGTTGAGTTGAATGGAAGTTGTAATTGTCTTGACTTATTGGTTTCATCTTTTTTGAATTGTTGCAACTTTGCACATCTCAATAAATGTCTCTTCATGTGAATAGTTGTGTCTGATGTTTGTTTTTTGAAGATTTCATGACAATGTACACATTCATACTTGCTTACACCATCGGATTTATAATCTTCTTTCTCTATAAAAACTGTCCATACTTCAAATTTTTTAGATCTTTTTGGCTTATCAAAATGATTTTTATTTGAATTGTCCTTAATATCTCTTACTTCATTCACTTCATTTTCGATTCCAGTGATCCCCAAATCCTCATTCAATTGATTAATAACTTCGTTTCCAATTATGCTCTCGTAATTCATCAAATTCCGGCATGCTTTGACTTATTGAATCAACCATAGAAAAAGTTGTAGACATCTACACAATAAAATGAAATAACTACACAATTTAATTAAATAAACTTCATATATGATTAGTTCACTAAAACTAAAATGTAATAAAGTAATAGAAATGACATAAAAAATCAATCAAATAAGAACAATTTTTTTGTGTACCAGCTCCTAAACATTATTATAAAACTGAAAATTTCTCTGCTATCGAAGCCACAAAGGCCTATCATAGGAATTAGAGAAGAAAAAAGGAAATACTATAACAACAACACTCATTAACAAATCAACGCCCAATAAAAAGTATTTAGACTAGAAATCAAGAAACTCAATACAAAAATAGTGTTTGCCATCAAAGATATATAATATACAGGGGAATTAAGAAACGTGTACCCGTAAATCTTCGAATCGATTGTAGCAAGACTCCAAAATTGTACCAAGAAATACAAAGGAAATATGTGTAGCAAGAGCCCCAAGAACAAACTAAAGAAATGTAGAACTATGGTTATGGTCAAATTGGGTCAATAATAAATCTAATGGGATTTTTATTATTTAGTCAATATATATATAATATATTAATATAATATTATAGGTTCGCAAACTTTCGAACAAGTATAAAAAGGTTCGAGTTTGGTTAGTTTGGATATCGAATTCGAACTGAGCCCGACTCGGTTCTAAAAAATCGAGCTCGAACTCGAACTTTAGTTGGCTAGGTTCGATAGGTTCGTGAACCGGCTCGGTTCGTTTTCACCCCTATCTTCAAATATGTTCGCCCGAAAACTGCATTATCTCCTCATCATCAGCTTTCTCTCTGTAAACATCATAATTCTTTAATTTTATAAATAACTTTCATCTCATCCCTACAACAATGTCCGGACACTTATCATTTTTATTTTGTATATATCATTGTAATTATGTGAAATACTAATTATTCGTAATGATATTTTTATTGTATAAATCACATTTATATATTAAATTAATAGTTGTGATTTTTCGAGTGTGAAACATTTTAGAAATTTAGCTAATTTGTTATTGCATTTTCTAAACTAAAATGCAATCTTTCTTAACTAACTCGGTAACCTAAACTGAATAAATTCGACGACTAATTGATCCGGTTTTTGTTACGTAAAACCATAATTATAAATTGATTAATCGAACCAATTAAAACTAATAATAGGTAAATCAATTATTTTCACACATTTTGTACCGAACAATCATAATATTATAAAATTAATATTGATGAGAACTCTAGGACCGGGTACCTTGTGATGGGTAAGGCCCAGCAACGGTTGGGCCAATTCAAATGGCGAAAATGAACTCCTACAGCCCACTTACACTTCTAAGGAAGAGCGGTCCGATGTTCAACTAGAGGACCGAAGCTGACCTTAACGAAATAAAGCGTTTTCTGCCAGCTGGCACCTGGGTTCGGTCTGAGCGGTTACAGAACGGTTACAACTCACGTTTTCCACGCTTCGGGTCTTCCCACGTTTACCACGCTTCGGGCCCGATCACGCAGACCACGCCTCGGTCCCAACCTCGTTTTACATCCCGCGATAACAACCTCTAACAAACCTGTCAGAGGCCGTTACGGAGCGTGATTTACACACGCTATGAACTCTATAAATATAGTGCAAGGCGACGGAAATAGCAGGACCCTTTGGACGCGGAAGAACATGCCGTTACCCTGCCGGAATTCTTACCGCTTTCTTTACCTTGTCATTTTCATTAGCCTCTCTTGTATTGACTATGAGTTATTTCATTAGTGAACAGGCTAAGAGCATAATATGCTCTTAGTCGAGTGGTTTTCACCCCAATTCCTGGGGTTTCCACAATACATCGCTGTGCATTTATTTATTTCCAGTTTTTGATCGTCTTCCACATCTAAAACAAATCAAAACCGAGTTCGTCTGTTGAACGAACCGGAGGACTGTTGGTACCCCCTTAAAAGGGACCATAACATATATATATTCTATAATAATTTTAAAATTTTATTTTTGAATTTTTTTTAAACTTATGAGGAAAGAGAGTGGGAATCTCAAGTAGGTAGAAGAGAGAATCTCCTTGACACCTGAGCTTTAGTCTGATTTTAAAAAATCGTAATATCGAGTTGAATTTCATTATTTGTTATATGATACAATACATCTTAAACGAAAGAGGTACATATAAACGTTCTATTTGTGAATTTAAAGAATTATAAATATTTTCTATTTTTTTATAGTTTTTGATAAATTTGGTCAAACAACCAAATAATCTGATCCATCTGATTCTCAGAGCATACTCATCAGAAGTAGGAAGTCCATAAGGGATACGATGTTCAAAGCGGCTGACATCACAGAAATATAAAGAAATCTCAAGTTTCTAATCAAAAAGTTCGCTTATGAAGCCGATAAGATCTCTTGAGCATGTTAGTCTTACGACTATGCTCTACTCCTTTGTAATTGACATGAGATTCAATCTTATTTTCATATCTCTTCATCCTCCTAGATCGGAGCATATATAGCATGACAGACCTCGATTAATTGGATGAAGTTTGAAATAGCAGCCCATTATATATATACGATAGAGACGATATGTACATTCATTGATTCTTATGATAATGTGGGATAGTGTGCAACATGCCTTTGAAATAGTGCACGGCTCTTGGTAGTCGTTTATGGAGAAGTTAACGATACACTTAGTTGTCAAATTGAAGAGTCATGGTAATGTTGTAGAATGAGTTTGTTACGCGAGCGACAATGGTCCATATGATAAAGATATATGGTTTTCTTTTTGGACATTCAAATCGTGCTCTATAGCATATCATCATTGTAAACCACTGGTTTCCATAGATGACACGTCTTTAAGGATGATACATATATATTATATTAACTCGTAATTCAGCACAAGTGAAATCAATCCCTTTATCGTATAACTTTATTTATAGGTATGATCACAAGCTATTTATCGTGGTTTATAGAGATATTGATTGTCATGTTATTCCACTTGCGTATGCACTTGTTGACGAGGAAAACATAATTTATACACATGGTTCATATAGCAACCTGGATATCGTTCGGAGATGTTTCGCCTACACACAACAACCAATAAATTTACTATGTAATGAATCGAAAAAAATTAAGTAACTAATATGTACCACATAGAGAATGAGTGATGCCACACCTCAGTGCCAGCAAGTCCCGCTTGAGTCAATATTTTTGAGGATCAAAACGTGATATTGTGGTACCAACTATAATACACATTCTCGAGTATGACATCATTGAGTGGTTGAAGCTCTCACCTTACGAATTAGTTTACTAATTGATGTTGATACATATGTTGAAATCGCGATGTTCGAATCTGGACACCGTTCGAGTATAGCACCTCTCATGATTGCTCTGTCTCAACCCAATAAATATGAGTTTCATCATGATCGACTATAATGCTGAAGGAATCTAAACATCAAGTCCTACATGATTTGAAACCCGTTGAATCTTATGCGACTCAACTATATAAAAAACTAATATGGTACTCGTATTCCTCCCAAGGGCTTGTGAAGATTCATGCAGGTTGACGTAACCGTGTTCTTTATACAACATCCAATAAAATTGAAAGGGCGGAAGACAGTTTTGGTCCCCAAAGTTTGAAATTTTTGGCAATTTTGGTCCCCAAGCTTTCCAAATTTGGCAAAACCAGCCCCCAATGTTTCATGTATGCAAAACTGGTCCCCAAACTATTATTGTTTTGGCAAAACCAGTCCCCAAAGTTATGTGTGTGTGGCATAATTGGTCCCCAAAGTTGTAATTTGTGGCAAATTAGGTCCCCGGAGGAAAATTACTCAAATTTGGTCCTCAAAGTTTCGGGTTTTTGGAAAATTTGGTCCCTAACGCCATTAATGGTCCCCAAAGTTTGTGAAATATGGCAATTTTAGTCCCCAAACTTTTGAATGGTTAATTTGGTCCCCAAAGTTTACAAAATTTGACAAATTTAGTCCCCAACGAAAGAATATGATATTTTTAAGACAAATATGGGAAATTTTTTTTTTCTCGTTGCGTCTTAGTATATATGAATTCAAAAACTAATTTTTGGCAAGTCCGGGAGTCTCGTAGTTGTGTCGCACACAAACTAATTTTTAATGCAAACAATTGTGTTATTGTTGAAGTTTCGATGTCGTTGATTTTCAAAACTTCAAATTTGTATGATTTTTTCGAATGTCACACGTTGAACTTTATTAATAATTGATGAAATTTATTTGTCGATACTTTAATGTAATTGATATCTTATTTGCATCTTCACATTAATGGGTTGACTGATTTGCACGTGTGCATGGAATCTCCTACTAAAGCAGAGCCACCTCTATTCCCTTTCATTACAGTATTCTAAATTGCCGAATAAAAATACAAATATATGCCGAATGTAAGTAGTTCAAAATTTTGAATCCGAACATGTTCATAACACATTGTTTGAAATGAGAATGATTAACGTAGTTGAAATTCATAGTTTCATTCTCGTTGCATATTTCCTTTTAAGGGTCGAATCACTCAAAGTGTGGATGTACGTCTTTGCAAAAGCTGTTATATCTGAAACCGTAAACCAATTAGGAGTCATCTGCACAAACGATATAATTAGTGTAATTGTAGTGGCAATGTACGAGTTTACGTAAACACTTACAAATAACGGATATCCTTTTGGATCGTACACATTCGGTGCTTATTGTAGACATCGGAATGCGTAATACAAAACTTATACTCCACATTCCGATGCCCCTGTTTGCGCTGGGACATCCGGCCATTAAATGGGTATATTCCGAATGATGGAATCCGCATCCACCCCCTTTTAATCTCATAAACATATTTTACAAACCTGTTCATCATAATTAGGATATATACGTGAATAATGGATGCAACCAGTAAGTAATAATACCTATACACCTCCGGCTCAATGGACGATTGACGCATTGTACCCATCGAATCCAACATAATCATTGTCCGTTTTTCTTGATCCCCAAAACCATAGAAAACCAGCAAAGACCAATGACCCCTGTCACGTTATACCATCATGTGAACCCATCAAATATGGTAAGCAAATAATTCACAAAAATACGAACAAGCATACCCTGTGACAATTGGCATGAGCACGTATTCAGTACTGCACAACATATTCCAATCAACAATACTTGCCCAATGTAAGTGATCAGTTCCTCTAACATATGCATCGAACACAATTGCATTAACAAAATAGTAAAACCCTTTTTGTGCGTGACGGGTAATTAGTTTCACCATACACCTAACACATTTGAATACAACAATGCTCACACGAATCTCGGTTCAGCAACCATGTTGAACAAGAAAATAAAGTAGAAAATGCTTACATGATAGTGTTTTGCAAAACATCGTCACTTAATTGACCCCAAGATCCTAGGGACACCGCATCTTCGGTGATACCCGTCATCCCATGCATGTTGTAATTGGATTTGTTCACACTGATATCAATCTTATCGGTATTACAAAAAGCTACGGGGCCATTCATATTTACATTTGAAAGGCCGACAAATGAAGGCACACTACCTGTGGATGGTACTTGAATGGAATGTGAGTTGTTTTTTTTTCGTTAAGAATCGGCTTCTCCTGAAAAAAAAAACAGCAAGCACGAAAGGCCGGACTGAGATGCATATTGACAGAACTTACTTGTGGCGCCTTTTTAACATTAGGTGTATGAGATGCATTGCTTTGTGCCGGACTGCCAAATGATACGTTCTGTCGAAAAAAAAATAGAACACGTAAAGAATACTACTAACATATGTAAACAACAAAATCAAAACAGACGCTAGCGCGTGCCGTATTCGAAGGGCCGCTCCGAGGGCATTCCTCAGTGCTTTATGCTTCATACTTCGTAGCCTTAGCCTGTTTCGAATAAGCACACAAATACAACAAACACAACAACAACGAACTTAAAGAGATATGTCAATTGTTTCTATTAACGAATGTACCTTAAACTGTTCTCCTTGTTTGCCACTAGCTTTTGGGTAGCATCGCTTATTATGGCCACGAAATCCACACAACTGACATCTCATTTTGCGTGTTGGAGTTTGGGTTGGAGTTGCATGTGTTTTCTGATTCTTACGTGGTCTCCCCGCCTTTCTCTTTTTGAACACTGGAGGCAAAGGTGGTGTTGTATCTACCACCGGCCATTGGTCTTGCCTTGGCAAACCGGAAACCCCGTATTGATACGTTGTTCTATACCGCTGCACATTGTACCAACTGTCTACGTATCGATAGCATGATTCCCCTCGTTTGAGAATCACTGCACATGCATGTTTACATGGTATTCCTACGAACAAACATAACAAATGTTAAACAAACAATTATTCGAAGAAAGTGATNGGGAAAGGTGGTGCTGCATCTACCACCGGCCATTGGTCTTGCCCTGGCAAACCGGAAACCCCGTATTGATACGTTGTTCTATACCGCTGCACAGTGTACCAACTGTGTACGTATCGATAGCATGATTCCCCACGTTGGAGAATCATTGCACATGCATGTTTACATGGTATTCCTACGAACAAACATAACAAATGTTAAACAAACAATTATTCGAAGAAAGTGATATCCTAAAATTTACCTTTCAACTCCCACTCACGACAACTACAAATTCGAATAGCCATATCAACAGAGATCTTTCTCGTCCGTGCTCCCAAGTTGCCTTGCAATCGTCTGTGATGGTATCATTACCAATTGCACCTGCTTCAATATTGAAATCAATTATATCATGAACACGAGAGCAAAAACCGTCATCCGGCATTTCTCTCAATTTCGTACGCCTGTCAAGCATACGTTTCCCAATAATTTTGCAAATGTCATCTAACATCCACATAATTGGACGCTTTCGAAAAGGAAGTAAACTACTGTTCAAAGACTCGGAATGATTATTAAGTAAAATAACAGACTTGCAAACTGTACGGAAGAATGCTTTGCACCAATGTTGTTTCGGAACTAATCTCATGTACTCATACGCTCCGCTGCTGATTCCTCGTAACTCTCCAAAACGCTGATTAAATGATGCCTCGGTTGTTGCCCGTGCTATACTCAATATAGCCTTCGCAACACGTGCTGATGAAAACCAGGCTTGGGCCACATTTTCAATACTGTGACGAACACAATGTCGTACCTGTAACACAAGAAGCCACCATACGACCATGTAACATAACAAAACAATTAGTAGACACTTAGCACAAACCTCAATCCGAGGGAATAACTTGTCCACAACAGGTATTAGCCCTTTCCCACGGTCCGACATAATAGTGAACATGTGTTCATTTTCGTCGGACATGCCACAATCTCGCTTAACCAATTCAAGAAACCACAGCCATGAATGTTTTGTTTCACCACCTACAATGGCGTAGGCTAAAGGGAATACACCGTTATTTGCATCAATGATCGAAGCCAGTAGAATATGACCTTGTATTTTTTCTTTGGTGTGAGTACCATCAATGCAAACAATAGGGAGACAACCGTCTCGGAATCCATCGCGACATGCCTGTGGCAATGACAAAATCATTTACTACAAGATATGTTGATGAACAATATATTGGAACATTCAAAGAAACAAATTACCCCGAGACATATGTAGATTCCCTCGAATCTTGTACTACCAACAATGCTTGTCGAGTTCCTTTCTTTTAACACAATAGATGACCCACGATTCGAAATTAGGTATTGAGCACAATACCTTCTTATATTTTCAAATGACGCCCTAGATCCTGAATGTACTAACCGTATTGCATGCTCCCGAGCACGTCTTGCCTTATGTTTCCCCAACTTCAACTTCAGATTCGTATTCACTTTGGATTGCAAGTCCTTCGAACTTAATTCGGACTTCTCCAAAAAACGATGGTAATACTTCTTTGCTATCCAAGATGAAGTCACATATGAATTGACTTTCTTACGATGACAATGAGGGTCATGCGGTACTACGGACTTTACAGACCACATAATATCATTGTCTCTCATAGAAACGTTCACATACCATGGACATTCAACCGATACCTCTACATCGAACAAGCAACCGATACTTGTCATTCTTAACAAAATAGAATTCCGTACCTGCTTCAACGCAAAAGTCCTCAAGTGCAGTCTTTGCTTGAATCTTACTAGCAAAACACAAACCTTTCCTAATAAAGCAATATCCAAGTTAATTAAAAAACATAATTNTTTCCGCGCTTTCCTGCATTTCGTAATAGGTTTTAGTTACTCGAATTCCGACGTTATTATCCTATTGTTAACTATGTGATTACCGTAGACCCTACGTGTTCTTTTCCTCCCACGATCCGACGTCGAGACGTGACGAAAACACTTAAACTTAGTATTTCCGCGATAATTTACTTCTTTCCTCGAGATTCGCGACAATTCTATGCTGCAACTCCAAATCCGCGATAATTTTTACTCTTAGAACGCAATCCGCGATAAAATTGCACTTCAAGGATTTTTCGCGACAATTTTACTGTTGTTCCTATTTTCCCGACAATTCTCTTCACCAAAAATCCGCGATAATTCTCCTCATCACCCAAATCCGCGACAATAATGTTCTTTGAGAAATCCGCGACAATAATGGCCTATGCGGAATCCGCGATAATTTTCCTTCTTCGTGGCAATTTTCGGATTTTCGTGTTTCAATGATGATTAACTCGTTTTTGGGCCTCCCCACTCCTATTTATAGACATCCTAACTTTTCTAATTCACACTTTAACCCCTCCTTCCTTTGATTTTTGACCCCTCTTCTATCTTTTACTTTACTTTTCTATTCTTCGTTCCCTTTTACGTTCTTTCGTTACCGTATCTCTCATTATCTACCGTCTAGACTTTACCGTTACATTCCCTACAATTTGATTCGACATACCTTTTTCTCGGCTATTACACTCCCTCTCTGGAATCGAACCCTAATTCTCCTTTACCCGTCACCACCATCGTAGGCCACTATCCTACCATCGAAAGTTGATAGGGCAGAAATTTGAATGATGCGTCGCCGGCACGAAGGCCATGCGATCCATCGAGTTATCATGAATAATCGAATCCACGTAACAAAGCCCGTATCGAACTTTTGTCTAATAAATGCACCCCTTCCAAGAGTCGGGGGTTGTTGCACGTATTAGCTCTAGAATTACTACGGTTATCCAAGTAGCATGTACCATCAAACAAACTATAACTGATTTAATGAGCCATTCGCAGTTTCACAGTTTGAATTAGTTCATACTCACATGTGCATGGCTTAATCTTTGAGACAAGCATCTGACTACTGGCAGGATCAACCAGGTAGCATTCCGTAAAGCCAAAACGCGAAAGACATCAACAAGATCACACCACCACAAAGGCAAGACATGATTGAGAGATGTAGATCGAGAGTAGCTCGGATAAACTTTATAAACATCGTGGCACGGCTGAGTCTCAGCTATGCAAACAACATACTGCATGTGCCAACCCTATGAGAAGGGTGATCGTAAACGAATATTGTGCACAAGTATTCAAACATGAGCGTAAATCAAACCACGACACCAAATAGGCATTCAGCACCAAAGCTCACAAGTGAGAAGCACAAGAAATGGATAACAACTGACTTGAACCTCATTGACATAGGTAATTTAAACGAAAAACCTAATCAATGATGCGCGCTCAAAGCCTCGATTACAGATGCCATAGGGTAAGGAAAGCGATGCCATACGCAACAAGGGGCAAAGCAACGCCACTCACATGCCTATGCGTCAACATATTCCCAAGCCAGCAACAAAAATAAGAACCCATGCCGAAAGAATGCAGACACAAATACAAATTGAAGCGCGTGTGCTCAAGGAACAGAACGGACAGCATGAGATCGCATAATCTCCAAACTAATGGACATTACATATTGTGAGGGGAAAACCAGCACAATAGCAAGAAGATCCGACAGGGACAAGAATCGAATGGATTGCGACGGAAGCCCCGTAGCCAAACAATTATTTGCTACAAATGCTTGTGAGTGAGGCACATCATCCATTCGTGAATGGATCCATCACAAGTATTTGCCACCACCACAACGAGCACGTAGATCAATGCCAACCATTCTTTTGACACGATCGGGGTAGCGTAGCTCGAACATTTAAGGGACAACGTCAAACCAAAGGCACCTGTCGTTTCACCAATTGAATCGCAAGTCACCATGCCGATAGGATTGCCGATGCTATCGTGCATGTAATCACAGAAGGAAAACAACATTGGTCGAAATAAGGGACGACCTAGAACACACGCATGCATCTTGTTTTTTCGACAACATCCGAACCGACCAAACTGATCAATGCCAACCATTCTTTTGCATCGAGTCAAGAAATGAATCCGCCAGTAGGATTGCCGATGCTACATTCAGGTACTTAGAGGAGGCAACAACGATGGACGAAGAATAGGGACAAACAAGAGCAGCAAGCATGCGACTTGTTTTTTCAATACCAACGGAATGACCCACCGAACAATGCCAGCTAATCTTTTGCCACGACCGAGGTAACCAGTTGACCGAAGGCACCATTCGTATCGAAAATTCAATCATCATCACACCAACCCGTAGGATGGCCCGATGCTACCGCACATGTGCTCATTAAGAACGCAACACGCTCGTGATGTTGAGGGTCAACCGGGAGCACACATGCGTCCCTCGAATTTTCATTAATCGCCGATTGACCGTATATAGGCGCCAATAAACCGACACACTTAATCCATCCTTTTGGCCAATGTAGGGAGCATTGCCATTGCTTACGATTGTGCTTTCATGCGTGCGGTGCATGCTAACCATCCAACGCGTGTGGGACCATCAAGACCGGGCCCAACACCTCTCAAGAGAGGCTCCCCCCTCATAATAGGCAAATGTGGGAATTTTAGAAATATGGCAGTTCACGAAATAGCCTTCCGAAAAAAGTGCCGACCGACGTCCTGAACGAAGATCGACTAAGCAGCAAAACTGACATCTTTGGTCCAACATATCGTGCAACCGAGCGCAAGATACATGCTAAACGCACCCGACCGTGATACATCTACCATGGCCGACAATTCAGACGACCAGGGTTGCCCATTCAATAGCCAGGTGGGTACTTAGGCGCTACCCTTTTTTCCACCCGGATCCGTTCTGCCCTTTTCGTACGTATTTTTTCCTCTTTGGATCTTATCGTTGCCTTCATTAGGCATGCCCTTCCTTTGGCGAATCGTGTACTAGGCACGATGCCGGGTTCGGTCGGACGGTCCATCCTCCCTCACCCCGAGTCTTATTTACATTTATTTCGTTCATTCGTGTCTTTTCCTTTCTTCCTTATTAACCCAATCCTATTCCCTAAGCCTGAACCTTCCCTTACTATATTTTGTTTACTTCGCTTACCGTTTGCTTTCGCTTTCTATAGTCTTTCCACGCTTTCCTGCATTTCGTAACAGGTTTTAGTTACTCGAATTCCGACGTTATTATCCTATTGTTAACTATGTGATTACCGTAGACCCTACGTGTTGTTTTCCTCCCACGATCCGACGTCGAGACGCGACGAAAACACTTAAACTTAGTATTTCCGCGATAATTTACTTTTTTCATCGAAATTCGCGATAATTCTATGATGGAATTCGAATCCGCGACAATTTCACCTTAAAACCAAAATCCGCGATAAGATTACACTTCAAGGATTTTTCGCGACAATTTGTTCTTGTTCCTTTTCCGCGACAATTCCCCTTCACCGAAACTCCGCGATAATTCCCTTCATCATCCATATCCGCGACAATAATGCTCTTCGAAAAATCCACGACAATAATCACTCCAGCAAAATCCGCGACAATACTTGCCTACACGATATCCGCGATAATAATGACTTATGGAGAAATTCGCGATAATTTTCCTTCTTCGTTGCAATTTTCGGATTTTCGTGTCTTAATGATGATAAACTCGTTATTGGGCCTCCCCACCCCTATTTATAGACATCCTAACTTTTCTAATTCACACTTTAGATCCTCCTTCCTTTGATTTTCGTCCCTCTTCTATCTTTTACTTTACTTTTCCATTTTTTCGTTTCCTTTTACGTTCTTTCGTTCCCGTATCAATCGTAATCCCTTGTTTAGACTTTATCGCTACATTCCCTACTATTTGTTCCATCATACCTTTTTCCTAGCTATTACATAACTTCTCTTGTCAGAGTGTCTGCAATACTATCCTCAGATGTTGCTCGTGTTCCTTCTGGTTGCGAGTGTAAACTAGGATGTCGTCAATGAACACCACCACCAGCATGTCTTGGTACTGACGAAATACCCGATTCATCAAATCCATGAAAATTGATGGGGCATTAGTCAATCCAAACGGTACCACCGTGCATTCGTAATGGCCGTACCTTGTTCGAATGGCTGTCTTCGGTATGTCTCCTTCTCTTACTCGGACTTGATGATACCCTGACTTCAAGTCTAGCTTTGAGAACACCTTCGCACCTTATAACTGATCAAACAAGCCATCGATCCTGTGCAACGGATACTTGTTCTTTATCGTGACCTTGTCTAACAAATAACACTTGTGCTCCCTAAGGGGAGTTGCTTGGTCTAAGAAATCCTTTTTCCAGTAGCGACTCAATCTGCTGTTTCAATTCCTGCATTTCTCTGGGTGCCATTTTAGTACAGAGCCTTGGAGATCAGTTGTGTTCCAGGGAGTAGTTCTATCTCCATTTCCACCTCTCTTTGAGGTGGTTGACCCGGTAGTTCGTCAGGAAATACATCACTGTATTCACAAACCACTGGAACGGACTTCAATGGCGTCCCTTCCTTCACTGCAGTGACGAACGCTAACCAGTTCGATCGATCCATATAATCCTCATCCTCACTCATAATCGGTTTTCCGACCATGTAATTTGTCCGTTCCCACGGCGTACTAAATGTGATCGTACGTTCCTGACATCTCACTTGCGCATCGTATTTAGATAACCAATACATTCCTAGTATGGCATCGAATCCCATATCCCCCAATTCAATCAAATCTGCCTCTGTTCACACTGTGTCCACTTCCACCGTGCATCCTTTATAGATTCTATTTGCCTCCATAGCTTCGGATCCCGGTGTTTTTACTGTGATTTTAGCGTTACTTCCCATTATCCCAAACCGTTTCGCTAACTTCTCCGACACAAATGAATGTGTCGCCCCACAGTCAAATAATACGAAAGCTGTAAAGCCGTTAATAAGTAGTGTACCTGCCACGACGTCTTCAGTCTCCGAGGCTTGTTTCTTGTTTACATCAAACACTTAGCATTTCCAGTAATCCTCTCCCTTGCCCTCTTTTCGGTTACCCAAGTTTTGAACCTCCTCCTCTTCGGGCAATCTTTGTCAAAGTGTCCTTCCTGGCCACACTTGAGACAAGTGTTGGTTCCTGCTCGGCACTCTCCAAAGTGATTCTTCCCGAATATGGCGCATGGCGGTCTGATCGGGGGTCCTTGTGCAGATCCGAAACTTTCCGTAGTGACCTTTCCTTTCCATTCTCCCCGTCCCTGATCCTCGTTCCTCGCAGAGCTTCTGGTGTGTTCCTTATCCATTCTCCACAATCCTCCATCTACGCCGACTGCCGCCGCCACCAAACTCGAGAATTCTTGGTCGTCGCGGCCATACATTGTCAGTTTCACCTTCTCGTTCAGCCCTTCTGTAAAGTGGTGCAACTTTTCCTGTTCGCTCCATATGATCTCGGGGGCGTACCTGCCTAGTTCTATGAATTCATGCATGTACTCCATTACGGGGCAATTTGCTGGAGTCAATCTGTCAAACTCGGCCCTGTTATCTTTCTTAAGTCCCTTCGTCACGTAGTAATCCAAGAATGCATTCTTAAACTTCTCCCAAGAGATGGGTCCATCCTTCAGTAGTGAGGCCGACACGCTCCCCCACCATCGGGCAGTGCTGCCGTCGAACCATAGCGGGGCCAATCCTTCCCTAAGCTCCTCTGGGGCTTCGATCAGTTCGAACTTCTCCTCAAGGCGGATAATCCACGCCTCCGCGTCCCCCATCTTATCCCCCGTGAAGCTGTTCCTCCCAGCCTTGTTTAATGCCTCGTTGTAGTACATTCTACTCCTCTCGGGTCTTGCCACTGGTTCCAATTGCACGGAGTTTCCCCTCTCCATCTGTCCTTGTCTTATGGCGCTAACTAGGGAACTCGACATGGTCTGGAACAGATCCCTGAGACTTTCCTGGCTAAACATAAGAGGCGTCAATGAATCCGCAACCGGAGTCTCTGTCGCCGGTGCCTACTCTGATGCATTGCTATCCTCCTCTCGGTTTCCATGTGCTCTCGTCCTAGGTGCCATTCCGACATTAAACTGTCGTTATATCTATGCCTACTCATGTCATCCGTTACATTCTATGCCCATCCCTTCCTATGGTAGGTTGTTCTCCTACGAGTTTCCTAGACTCTTCTACGTAGGACAACACCGTTACCGGTTTACTAACGATGTTACGCTCCGATACCATTTGTAACGACCCTAATTTGAGCCTAGTTGTTTTGTTAAAATGTGATAATTAAAACGGAAACATTCGAATGTAAACTTAAAACATAGTTTGAAAACATCAAAGTTTGACAACATAATTTAGAGTATTCTCCAAAGGACCGGACTCTATCACCGGTCCTTCTTCCCATGCCCCTCTCATACCTCGTCTACGTAACCTACAAAATCTGTAAACCGGTCACAATCTATTAAAGGAAACTTCACACACGTTACACATTATCTTTACATTTCATAATTACACCGTATACACACAAATGAATCATTCCTTTTAACCGTTTTCTTATTTCCCTGTTCTTTTACCCTTATCATCCACATCATACTTTAACTTTACTGTTGCCGAGAGTAACATGCTCGGTGCATGTCCCGCCCAAGCCAACCGTTAGCTGTTGGATGACTCGACGGGCCATATGCTTCCCTTCCCCGGGTGGGTACTTAGGCGCTACCACTTTTTCCTCCCGGATCCGTTCTGCCCTTTTCGTACGTATCTTTTCCTCTTTGGAACTAATCGTTCCCTTCATTAGGCATGCCCTTCCTTTGGCGAAACGTGTACTAGGCACGATGCCGGGTTCGGTCAGACGGTCCATCCTCCCTCACCACGAGTCTTATTAACATTTATCTCGTTCATTCGTGTCTTTTCCTTTCTTCCTTATTAACCCAATCCTATTCCCTTAGTCTGAACCTTCCCTTACTATATTGTGTTCACTCCGCTTACCGTTTGCTTTCGCTTGCTATAGTCTTCTCGCGCTTTTCTGCATTTCGTAATAGGTTTTAGTTACTCGAATTCCGATGTTATTATCCTATTGTTAACTATGTGATTACCGTAGACACTACGTGTTGTTTTCCTCTCACGATCCGACGTCGAGACGCGACGAAAACACTTAAACTTAGTATTTCAGCGATAATTTAATTCTTTCCTCGAAATTCACGATAATTCTATGATGGAATCCGAATCCGCGACAATTTCACCTTAAAACAAAAATCCGCGATAATATTACACTTCAATGATTTTTCGCGACAATTTGTTCTTGTTCCTTTTCCGCGACAATTTCTCTTCACCGAAAATCCGCGATCATTCCCTTCATCATCCAAATCCGCAACAATAATGCTCTTCGAAAAATCCGCGACAATAATCACTCCACCAAAATCCGCGACAATACTTGCCTTACGAAATCCGCGATAATAATGGCTCATGGAGAAATTCGCGATAATTTTCCTTCTTCGTGGCAATTTTCGGATTTTCGTGTCTTAATGATGATTAACTCGTTTTTGGGCCTCCCCACCCCTATTTATAGACATCCTAACTTTTCTAATTCACACTTTAACCCCTCATTCCTTTGATTTTGGCTCCTCCTCTATCTTTTACTTTACTTTTCAATTTTTTCGTTTCCTTGTACGTTCTTTCGTTCCCGTATCCCTCGTTATCCCTTGTTTAGACTTTATCGCTACATTCTCTACTATTTGTTCCATCATACCTTTTTCCAGGCTATTACATCCATCATCATGCTATATGAGCTACTTTTCATGTTTTTACCTAGGGAAGTATCTAAAAACTGTCCGATGACCGTAACAGCGCAGAGGATGAGTCTACACTAATTTTTAAACTTAAGCATGATTCTCCATTTATATCGCATTGCATGACGAGATCCGACTTACGGGGGCGGGATTGGGCCCCTTCGGCCGAGGCTTTATGCCCAATGGCAACGTGAGACGATCACGGAATCTATGGTCCTGAATTTTGAGGATCGCCACCCCACTCGCTGAGTCGAGTGTATGTTATGATTATGTAAATTATGTGCATGTTCTTAGCAAGGTAATAGGTCACGCAGGAGAGGAACGGTAGGAAGGAAATTCAGGGAGTATTAACAATCAGGGCAACAGGGTCCTGTTACTACAGACTTTACGGCTTATTTTCCATGTTTTATCATGAAGCCGGGGCTGTCTTACTGAGATTTAAATCTCATAGTTTCATGTGTATTATGTAGGTTGCAAGTTTCCTGAGGCCGGACCTGATGAGGAGTGCTGAACGAGATCTGTATGTGTGAGGCAATGCCTGGAGTGTGTAGACTCGGCAAAACTTGGAGTGGGTAGTGCGAGAGTATCGTACAAATGTTTTCTCACCCCCTTCATTTTGTCTTCTGTTTTCCTTGAACTATGTTAAATAAATCAGGACCCTTTTTCCGTTAAAATACGATCCTACTCTTATGTTTACCAATTCCTTCTTATAACCGATAGATCGGATAGTAAGTCTAGTGCCTGATTACGAAATGCAGCGAACCAAGTACGAAAAATTGGGTAGATCTGCTTGGGTCTGGTTCTGCACTGATGGAATCGGACCAAGGCAAGCCGTGCAACGGAACACCTCATTCCGTTCCTCGGCACTAGACTACCGTGCATAGGTCTAAGATCTGTGTGGTCGAGGGATATGAGATCAGCCGGGACGTTACTCCCGAACCTCCGACCATGGCCGACTGTCACTTCCTGCATGATACTGACGGGGTGTGACAGTTTTTGTGGTATCAGAGCGTCCGAGAGTGGGTATGAGTTAGTAATGACCGGCACGTACAGATCTCCAGCATGAATCATCAGGGCGGATCTCAGGAAACAACATGAGGTTAGATTTCCCTTGAATCTAATTAGTAACCATCGTGCGATTCGCACACTTGGCTTGCAGGATCATGGCACCAAGAAAGACATGGCAGGCCACGAGCGGAGCTAGCACGGGCGGAAGCAAACGATTAAACTCTCAAGAAAACGTTAGGCCACACGACCAGACATCGCATACAGAGAATGATCGAAGGGGACAAAGCACTAGCGTTATCCTACAAGAACGTGAGGCACAGTTACGAATTTATCATGGGAGCCTCAAAAAGCTTCGGGTACCGACATTTTCAGGAGGTGATCATGATTAAGCTGAGTCAAGGCTAAGAGAAATCAAAAGGAGCATGCAACTACAAGGCACTCTTGACCATATCAAAACAATAGTAACGTCCCACTTTCTGACAGGAGGGGCGTTGGAGTGGTGGGAGGCAAGTCATGACGACACGGAGGTGGATATGCCATGGGTGGACAACAAGATAGAATTCAAAGCTAGATATATACCAGAAGTGGCGATTCTACAAAAGATGGCAGACTTCGAAGCTATCTCACAAACTAGCAACGAAGGTGTTTCGGCTTATTTTACACGATTAAAGACGTTATCACGATATTCTCAGGTTGATAAGACAGGCCACCTGAAAGTTTTGAAATTTAGGAGGGGGTTGAAATTAAGAATACGGGAGCGGGTCTCGGCACTTATCATGGCTGAAGTGAACGACTTATACGCGGCTGCACTAATGGTGGAAGCTGAGTTTAAGGATCAGGACGCGTCATCGGCTAAACGGGCACGGTCGGATGGAACGGTGAACGTAGTGAGAGACCGCGAGAGGAAGACAAATCAGGCACCAGCTGGACGAAAGACATATCCGACGTGCCAGAAGTGTTTCAAAAACCACTTAGGGGAATGCCGGCAGGAGAGCGGCGTATGCTACGAATGTGGGCAGCCTGGGCACTTTGCACGGGAATGTCCTACTAAGAACAAGACCGTCAACCCTGTGACCAGCAATGCAACTGTTAACAAGGAGAGATTCCGGACCCCCGCGCGCGTCTACAATATGAGACATGACCAGGCTACTATGGATGCAAATACCATCACAGGTACCGTAACCATTTACGACAAATTATTACGCGCTTTATTCGATTGTGGAACTACACGCTCATTCATTTCGGACCGATGTTCGGTCATTGACTTGCTTGAGGGCAAGATGTTGGAACCAGTGGTACAAGTTTATACGCCCGGAAGGCATTGGCTACCATGCACCACCATATTCGAAGCAGTGGAGATACGAATCTCAGGAAGGATCTTAAAGGCCGATCTTATGGAACTGAAGGGAGAGTGTGATTTTGAAATAATTCTGGGCTTGGACTGGCTTAGTAAGCATGAATCGGTAATTAACTGCGCAGAAAGAACGATAAAATTCCCGGACAAAGAAGGGGAAATTGGCTATATGTTTCCAAGGGTAGCAAGGTTAACAAGAGACGGGGGAGCAAAGGAAAGATGAGAGCTCCAACATCCCAATCAATCGCCAAGGAGATATGGATAGGTAACCTGTTGGAGTTACCTGAACGCGCAGAGATGCAAAGTATTCCAATAGTAAGAGACTTCCAGGATGTGTTTCCCAACGAGCTGCCCGGAGACATCCCCGACCGTGAAATTGAGTTTGAGATACACTTGGTTGAAAGAGCAAAGCCTGTCGCCAAAACACCTTACCGCATGGCTCCAGCCGAATTGAGGGAACTTATGGTCCAATTGGCAGAACTAACGGATAGGAAGTTTTTTCAACCTAGCATGTCACCCTGGGGAGCGCCGGTGTTGTTTGTCAGGAAGAAAGATGGTACGATGAGACTTTGTATACATTACCGGGAACTTAATCGGATGACGGAAAAGAAAAAATACCCTTTGCCCAGGATTGACGATCTATTCGACCAACTTAAAGGGGTTAGAGTGTTCTCAAAGATAGATCTATGCTCCGGGTAACACCAACTCAAAATCAAGGCAACTGATGTACCTAAAACAACATTCAGGACCCGATATGGCCATTTTGAATTTCGAGTGATGCCTTTCGGACTCACCAACGCTCCGGCGGCCTTTATGGATCTAATGAACAGGATGTTCAAAAAGTACTTGGACGAGTTTGTAGTGGTATTCATTGACGAGATTCTCATTTATTCAAAGGACGAGGAGAGTCACAAAGAGCATCTAAGGGTGGTGTTAGAAACCTTGTGGCAGAGGTGGTTGTACGCTAAATTTTCCAAATGCGAATTTTGGATAAAGGAGGTGGGATTCTTAGGACACATAATAAACGCACAAGGAATCAAAGTGGATCCAAGAAAATGGAGGTAGTGGCGAGATGGCCAGTGCCACAAAATGTCACGGAGATTAGGAGCTTCCTTGGCCTTGCAAGATATTACCGAAGATTTGTCAAGGGATTTTCAGCTGTTGCCAAACCCATGACACGATTGACTCAAAAGGATGCAAAGTACAAATGGACGAGGGACTGTCAAGACAGTTTCGATGAGCTTAAGAAGAAACTCACGCAGGCTCCTATACTAAGCCTGCCGGAAGAAGGCAAGGATTTTCGGATTTTCTGTGATGCGTCTAAGGATGGACTTGGCACGGTATTAATGCAGGAGCAGCATGTTATCGCCTATGCTTCGAGACAACTAAGAAGGCATGAACATAATTACCCCACTCATGATCTAGAGCTGGCAGCGGTTATCTTCGCATTAAAGATATGGCGCCATTATTTATATGGAGCGAAAAGCCTTATATACTCGGATCACCAAAGTTTGAAATACATCTTCACACAGGGGGAACTCAATATGAGACAGCGGCGGTGGTTAGAGTTTATGAAGGATTACGATATGGAAATCATTTATTGTCCTGGGAAGGCGAACCCGGTAGCTGATGCGTTGAGTCGAAGAAGGAACAGCGAAGAAGAACAGGAAGGTCCTGACGCAGAACTGAAAAGGATGGGCATTGAACTCACCAGTAATATAGAAAGACTCATGTCAATACTAATCCTAGAAACTGACTTGGTAAACATGATCCGAGAAGGACAGAACGAACATGAAGATGGACGCAAGAGGAGACAATTGATGGATCAAGGAAGCGCAGACTTCCGCAGGCGCCAAGATGGACTTATATGTTACAAGGACGGAGTATGCGTACCACGGAAGAAAGAAATATTGAAAGAGTTACTCAAAGACTCTCATGACTCCCGTTTATCCATTCACCCGGGCGGAACCAAAATGTACAAGTATTTAAAAACACGGCTATGGTGGCCAGGGATGAAGCGAGACATGGCTTATTACGTAGCAAGGTGCCTCACTTGTCAATGGGTTAAAGAGGAACATCAAAAACCCGGTGGACTGTTACATCCATTACAAATACCAAATTGGAAATGGGAGGATATCACGATGGATTTCGTATCGGGTTTGCCGAGGACACTCAAGGGTAACGACGCGCTATGGGTGGTGGTAGATAGACTTACCAAGTCAGCCCACTTTCTACCAATATCAACGAATAGGGGTATGGAAAAGCTATCACAAGTTTATATGGAGGGAATCGTCAAACTTCACGGAATACCACGATCTATCGTGTCCGACCGAGACGGAAAGTTTACATGCAGATTTTGGAGAACACTACAAGACGCACTTGGAACCAAGTTGCGCATGAGCTCACCGCATCACCCTCAAACAGACGGGCAGTCGGAGAGAACCATCCAGATACTCGAAGATCTCCTAAGAGCATGCGCGTTAGAATTCAAGGGGAGCTGGGCCGACCACATCTACTTAGCGGAATTTACATACAACAACAACTATCACACCGGGCTCGGTATGGCCCCGTACGAAGCTCTGTATGGAAGAAGGAGTAGAACGACGGCATGCTGGGATGATGTCGGGGAAAGGCAGCTCATCGGGCCTGAATTAGTTCGAGAAGCTGAAGTTAAAGTAACACTAATTCGAGCACGACTCAAGACGGCTCAAGACCGACAAAAGAGTTGGGCAGATAACAAGAGAAGACCACTGGAATTTCACAAGGAGGACAAAGTCTTTCTGAAGGTGTCACCCAACCGTGGCATGGTCCGGATCAAGGGAAGTGGGATACTTAGCCCACGATATATCGGGCCATATGACATTCTGGAACGAATAGGACTAGTGGCTTACATGCTACAATTACCAGCGGAACTGGCCGCACTTCATAATGTCTTTTATGTGTCGCAGCTGCGGAAATACGATGCCGATCCGGATCACGTAATGGATGCAGTCCCGGTGGAAATTGGACCAAACCTGACACTTACAGAGCGACCAGTGCAAATTCTGGAGAAACAAGAACGGATCACTCGACGAAGTTCGATTCCATATGTCAAGGTGAGATGGGGACTATGAGGATCTCAAGAAGCCACATGGGAGCTTGAGGCAGAAATAAGAAAAAATTATCTCGACCTCTTCAAAACAGGTATGAGTACGTTTCAGGACGAAACTTTTTAAGGGGGGGAGAAAATGTGAGACCCGTGAGACCCCGAATCACGCTTGAATGGGAATAGAAGTTAGGAAGGTCACGGATCACTAATTATCACCATTCAAGATACCAATGATTAGGACCAAGCAAAACATCGGTAGTTATGAACCAGCGACCAGACCTTTGTGAATGATGGTGACAAACCGTCACCTGAATGATTGACGCTAGATCAATAACAAAGAATAAAACTACGTAGTGCATTACCAACGTAACAAGGGGCGGCACGACCGGACCCATCCAGCACCGCAATCACAAACCAACATATACTAGGGAAAAATAATGTCCCATATGTGTGAGCAAGTTAGAAGGCATCAAAAGGGAGTACTGACACATAAGGGAGAATAATCATTGATGGCCAAAAGCCTACATCCTAAGTTGACTAACTAGGCACTTGGGAACTGTAACCAAACAACACATTCTTATCCAAATAGCATACTTAGGCGTATAAGAAGAGGGAGATACTGAGGAAACAGGGGAGGAAAAGGAGGAGTGCAACGAAGAAGAAGAGAGGTAAGACGCCCGAAAGTAGAACACGGCACGGCGGCGAGTCACAGGCGTGCTGCATCCCTCGCCATCACCTCCATCAGCATGCTATATGAGGCACTTTTCATGATTTTACCTGGGGAAGTATCTAAAAACCGTCCGATGACCCCTAACAGCGGAGAGGATGAGTCTACACTGATTTTTAAAATTAAGCATGATTCTCCATTCATATCGCATTGCATGACGAGATCCGACTTACGGGGCCGGGATTGGGCCCCTTCGGCCGAGGGTTTATCCCCAATGGCAACGTGAGACGATCACGGAATCTATGGTCCTGAATTATGAGTATCGCCACCTCACTCGCCGAGTCGGGTGTATGTTATGATTATGTAAATTATGTGCATGTTCTTAGCAAGGTAATAGGTCACGCATGAGAGGAACGGTAGGACGGAAATTCAGGGAGTATTAACAATCAGGCCAACAGGGTCCTGTTACTACAGACTTTACGGCTTATTTTCCATGTTTTATCATGAAGCAGGGGCTGTCTTAC